>CAKNET010000100.1:0-77447 GCA_930272545.1 Sphaerostilbella broomeana | reverse complement strand
TACTCCAACAAAAAAAAAAAAAAAAAAAAAAAAAAACTCACCAAAAGTCTGCACAAGTGTAGTGGCGGCCGGCCCAAATGCGAGTCTTGCAGACGCCATGGCACTGACTGCCATTACATCTCAGCTAGCCCTACCGAGACCAACTCTGAGGCTTTGAAGCGAAAGTTTGAGGAGGTGCAGAGGAATGCGACTGTTTATGAGCAGCTCTATAAGGCCATTCAAACTTGCCCGGAACAGGATTCCCGTGATGTTATCCGCCTGGTCCGTATGGGGGTAGATCCTGCGACCGTTCTTCGTCGCATTCAGGATTGCAGACTTTTGCTCCAGTTATCGTTGTTTCCGGAATCTCGCCGACGGTATCAATTTCCTTATCAACCTTCCATGCCTTCAGTCCTCCAAACCAGCGACAATCCCTATCTTCACTCTATCGTCCATGAGGCTTCCTTCTACCAGGTAGAGAGAGAGTCAAGCCAGAAATTGCCAGAAACGGCTCTCCTGAATCGATTCGATTTCGTTTATTTACGACCTTATCATGCCGCTCAGCTCATAGATGCCCTGCTCTCACAGGTCATGCCATCAAAGTGGACGGCAATTTCGACTGATGACGGATTCATGAGGGATTTGCTCAAAGCCTACTTTCTCCATGAATATCACATGTGCCCTGTGTTCCATAAAGACATTTTTATTCAAGCTATGATAGATGGCGATTGTCAAAACTGCTCATCTGCACTTGTCAATGCCGTTCTGGCAGAAGCTTGCGTAAGTAACCAAACCACACCACCTCACGGATAGGATGCTCTGCTCACTCAACACAGCGTTGCTTCGTCAAAATCCCTAATCGGCAGAGATTTTGGGATCCTCAGAGCTTATCGTATCGCTTCTTGACGGAAGCGGAACGGCTGTGGGAAATCGACTGCAACCACGTAGACTTGCCGCTTATCCAAACCTCCACGATGCTAAATATCATATATGGTCACAACGGCATGGACAAGATTGGTCTACCGTTTCTCATACATGCCATTAAAACGGGGCAGCAGCTTCAAATATTCGATGATTCTAAAGTCACCAAATGGGATAAGCAGGCCCATTCCCGTGCATTTACAGCTTGGTGTCTCTTTAACTGGCAGGTGTATGTCCTGCAATCACGCTCTCTTGCTCTTCACCCAGTTTACCTCACCTCTAATTTTCTTTTAACCATCACAGCACACAGTCTTATTATTTCCACAGAGCGTCGTTTATAAGAAACCCTCCCGCTACATCATTAGCCAATCCTGATGATAACCCATCCTGGTACGGTGAACTGTGGTTGCAATACCCCTTAAACGCAACCTTGTTCCCGTCATACCTAGGTCATTGCTTGGAGGCTCTTTCCGAGCTGCGCATAATAGCTAATAGATTATCAATTGGGTTTTACGGCCAAGACCTGAAACTAACCACAGAACAGGTTGTGGCGATACAGTCGCAGCTTCAGGCCTGGTTCGACAAGCTGCCTAACTGTCTATCTCCACGTAATATAGTGTTTCCATGGCAGTTAAAACTGCAGTATGTCAAATTTCATTCCAAAGCCTCGAATCTTTTTTATTCCAACGTCGAGCAAGGCAGAAGGAGCTAATGATAATAACAGCATGGAATTTTACATGATCATCATGTCCATCACCCCAGTGCAAATCTTCACCACATCAACTGCAAGTGTTATCAAGACCACAGCCAAGGAGACCGCTTCCTTTGCGACCGATCGTCTTGAAACCATTGCTCGACTGTACTACTTACGACATAGCTTTGAGTACTGTGACGCATTTCTGACTTTTTTTTTTTTCTTTCTTTCCTCGTTGGAACAGCGCTAGACAGCCTCAAGACACAGTCAGAATACACGGGAGATGCTATAAAAACAATACGGTCTACACTAATACTTAGTGTCAAGGGTCTCTATGACCAGGGCCAGCATGCGCATGTGGCCTCCATCGCATACAAGCTTTTACGGGATCGATTCGAACCGCATGATGTCAAGATTCTTCAGAATCACGTCTTTTGGGATCCAGGCGAGCAATATGATCCGTTGGTGCCAGATTACGCGCAATCAGTGTGGCCAGTCGCCATTATCAAGGTGGATGCCGACCCAGCTGGCTCTCGTCTCGTATAGAGCATCTTGTCAGGCTCTACGAGGGAATATCTGTAGAAAGCGAGCCGCGCCCCAGCAGCGCCGGTCATTCTTCAGTAATGCCCAGAAATATAAGGGAGGATGGTTAGAGGCATAGAATCACTGCTATTTGAAAGACAAGTTTGAATAGAGTGGAAACAACTGACAATGTTCTTCTTGCTGCATCCATTAACCTTAAGAGGGTAGGTATGTGTCTCATGATTGTCGTGTCCGATCAACTTCACTTACCCTAGACTATGAGCCTCTTCACCAAAATTTGGTATTAGGATGTAGTAACCGCTGTTCACTCAAGGTCAAATAGGAAGCTGATCAATTCATTTGCACTCTTCGAATACAGATAAAGGTATGTTTGGAGGTGGTGGTACAAACAGATAAGCTGTGCGAAGCAGCAAGCGCAAGAACACACAACTTTGTCTACGCAGTGGAGGTTGATTCATCAGGATAAACATCGTGTCCACGACAATCAATTCCAGTTAAATAATCAAACCGACTAGATTGACTTGTTCCATTGAGATAGATAATCATTTCAAAGACATCGTCAGAAACGTATAATATGAGAGATTTCCTACCATATTATTTATCTCAAAACCATCACCACCTCATCCGCACACCCTACATCCTAGATCCACGAACTAAATACATTCACCACGCAATTCCTATCCACACCCAGACGCACACACCCTCCAGGCCATTCAGAACGCCAGCATCCCCATCATCTACGTCGCACAAAATATCTGGATGCCACGCTGCAAGAACTGCAAGCGCAACTTCCGCGGCGCCGGAAGAATCTGTAAGTGTCGACACGTTGAGCCCACGATAACTTCAATCGCGTTGGAAGCAAGACTACTGCAGACAGAGGAAATTAGTAGCGAGAAGAGTGATTATGATGAAGAAGAAGACTATGGGGCAGACTATGGAGCAGACTATGGAGCGGAGTATGATGAAGAGCATGAATAATACTATCTACCATGCTACGGATATTATGCCAAAGGCTATAAGCCAGACTGCGCAGAACACCGCGAATACTACGAAGAGGATTATGACGAAGACTATGAAGAAAGTTACGAATAGGAATCTGACGAAGAATTCAAGGAAGATGACGCAAAATCATCTGGATGGTAAGCCGGAGAGACACATATAGACCGTCATATGAAGACCGTACTTACCCTACAGAAACGACGAATTTTCCAAAATTTGAGTTATGTACACGCCCGACGGCCAAATTTCTTTTGTTACCAACTAAGATACTTTGATGTTTCTAGAAAAGAGGAGTTTTGGCGTCTTGGGATGACACTGCGATTGATGTAAGCATTAGATTTAGCTTGCAAAATGAAATTTGTTCCACCGAAATGTTATTCGGCGAATCGCGTAAAAAATCAGTAATCCGATCGATTAAAACCCCCATTCATATTAAGAGAGTCATCTCTCGTGTCTTACCACATGAATGACCCGCCGGATGAAAACACGAACAATAATAAGCATGATAAATCCGAGCACTATTTGCCAAGAAACTTTCGAATTGAAACAAGTAAATACTGTACATTGCCAGTCTGACAGAGTCCAAGAAAGCTGTATGTCTTATTGTTTAAGACAACTGCGGAGATTACGCACAAAGCGTGCTATTTCCTAAAAAAGTGTTGAACTTTAATTACGTGCAATGTCTGATCGCAGGCTTCGACTTTGTTGCCATGGGCTTGTCCGGCAATTCGGTGGGTATTCATCGAATCAAGATCCCCCTTCCAAAATGTCAGACTCGATGCGACTATACTCAGTTGGGTTGTGATTGAGACGATCTGGGGGCATCTCGGAAGTTACCCTTGTGCAGATGTTTGACGAAACAAGAAATCATATCACGGCCATGATATTGTTTCACGTGGCTGAAAAGGGCAAGGTGCTTCGCCACCTCCGCTAAACCACATGTTCTGCTTCAGGTGGTGCTGTGGTGAAACACCAAGCTCAGCTCCGTGAGCGCCTGCCTCATAGTTGGGTAAAAAGCTTCGGAGTTGTTGCTGCACCGACATGCATACACTTCGATAGATCGAATGCGACAGAGCTTTGATACGTATAGGGCTCGTTCTTCTAGGTCGACGGCATCTATCTACTGCTGGTGCTTAGTGATAATGCTAACTGTAACATTGCCAGCGAATACCGTCAAGACACAAGTTTGCGGTATGATTGGTACCTGGTAACGAACCGGATCGGCAGTTTAATTGTAACCCAGATCAATAAAACATCTGTCAAGACAACTGCCATCAATAGCTTTCGAAGCAGGTTCAGAATCGAACACTAAGTAATGCGCATATAGCTTCAGCATCGTAGTTTTCCTTCTTTTATCGTTTTCTAAATGCGGCAACACGCGTAAAGTATATCAATCAGACGAGTGTTGCAGCGTTGTAGATGGATCTTGGAATAATAATAGGCTTAGTTTCATTGCGCAGATTCTCGAAGATGATATTCGCTGAGTGTCTAGAAAGCTTGCTTAAAGCAAGTAGGCGCTTTATGAACTGAACTTGAACTCGGTCTCTCCCCGCTCGCATGGAAGCATGGTCAAAGTGAAACGTCATTTTAACGTTGTTTTTGTAGCCGAAAGGCTATTTTTGAGATGCCTATGCAAGGAAGATCGCCTGAATCGGATAGGTAGTATTTGGCTGTCTGGCGACACTTCTTCAGTCAATGAGAGGCTTTTGATAGTGGACTCATGGCCTAGCAAAATGATACATTGGCCGTCTTCTCTGCTCTTCTCACAAAAAGTTCTCTCCGACTGGGCGCACGTGAAACGCGAGGCAGTTGCACAGCCTAGTAACGCCAGATTCATCCTTGCATTCATGAGACGCGGAGTGTTAGGATTCCTCCCCGCGGATGCAACAGAATAACTTGCAAAGAATTCTAGTTTTCGGGCCGTGCATAGCAGCATCAGGAAAAAAAAATCTGCCAAAAGTCATCAGAGTTGGTCGTGGCACTGCAAATCCTACAGGCAAGTTCGGACGAGCTGTGATTTTCGTGCACATCATGGGCTATAGCAAACTGTCAGCCCATGGCAATCAAGGTAGGTTGTAGATCGGTTTAGATCGGAGAGAACCGAAGAGCAAACGTGACCCCCGCAAAACTGTTGAGAAGTCCGTATGTCTGGTAGCATTTGATGAAAGAGAACCATGGATAGGTAAAAGAGGTTTCCATTGTAAGATAATACAAATGGGCATCGTATGGAGTAATATCCATTCATATTACCCTAGTTTACGGTGGTTGGAGTACCTAGGAGGGGATTCTTGGAAAATAGACTGCACTTTCTTAGTAGACGTCATGGGCGCGCAGGGCCAAGTTCCAAATATAAGATGACCTTCCCCTTGCGTCTCTGATATCGACAGTTGGATTTTTTTTATCTGGAAACAATTTCTCGAAGACGTATTAATCAATTGAATTGCTGCTCGCTGCTCAGTACTGACGGCAATGACCCGGATCGCCTGTCAATCATGAAAGTCCGAGCAAACGCAGCACATGATGGAAGAAACGCACAGACGATAGGCATTTATTAAACACCACCCAAAGAGAGGTACTGCTAAATGAGGACCCTAGCCATTTGGGATTTCAATCGTTTATGAGAAGAAGTGCTCCTGACGAAAATAGAAATATAGTCTCTGCAATTGGCTGCCTTGTGCATAAACAATCTTGGTATTAATATTGCATGCCGTGCGAACCAAGCTATGAGGTAGGTAGACTATGGTGCGGTAAATAGGTCCCATTCCTGGCTATAAGGCTGAGATTGCAGTTGAGCTGTGGCGGAGGCTGTACTCCGTACTGTAGATGCACTTGCCCGTCTTCACGCAAGCTCAATGCGGCGGTATATGAAGAAGGGTGGAGACGGCCGGTGTGTTGTGCAATCTTTGACAGAAACATCCACCACGATTGCAAAATGCGGGGACTGACCAACTCTTCTCAGTCTGGGAAGCGGCATATATTTTCCCATTCAGCCGTGAAAGGAGAAATTTTGGCTGGTCGTTGAGGGTTGGTGGCTCCTGGCTTTCATCCCGAGTTTCATGCAGTTTTGGCATGGTGCTTGAATGCATGAAAGCCAAAAGAGCCAAAAAGTTGCGTTAGGCCTAGAGTGGGAAGGCCATGTGCCACCTGAAGCAGAGGGAGCTAAGTAGAATCAAGGAGCGGGCGTGTTGGTTGTGGTTTGGTTGACAGAATTTGCGTGGGTGGCCCTCTTCGATTTGTCTCAGGAGGATGGATTCGGTGATTGGATCCATCCGATTTAGTGCTAGGCTGTGAGTCGTGGATCTCTGGGGCGGCTTAGCGTGGACATCGGCGAAACCAGATGGCGGCGGCTGGTGGAGACGGAGAGTCAAGTTGCAAGTCACGAGTTTGTTGTTATTTGACGATGGCGAGGCTTGAGCTTTGGTGGTCTTTAGGTGGCAGAGATGGAGCTCAGCAAAGCATCAATTGAACAAAGACGAGATCTATCTGCGATATAATTATCACGACGGCCTGAGGCATCAGAAGCCTCCAACGGGTTAAGAGCGCGACACACGACCGCGCCTTCCACTCATCTCATTCTCATTCAAGAGGAAGGAAGTGCCTTCATCAGTCCCTGCTGCAGGCAAGCATGGCATAGGATTCAATGCCAGCCCGGACGCACTCAAGAAATGCTAGGGTACCATCTTCAGCGTCCTTGAAGCTCATCTGGGCAGAAAAAAAAAAACCCCCCGCTAAATAGCGCTGTGGCCCTGCCAAGAACGCTGTAGCGCGCCCCTGGAGCAACCCCCCCGTTTCGGCAGCACCCCCTGGCTTCGCTCGCCGTCTCTGCGTCGGCTGGCGGTACGTACCTGTACCTCCTCCAGACTCGGTGGCGCCGCCGCACCTCCGTCGCTAAGTTGTCTGACTTCATGCCTTGTCCAGCACTACCACCTCTGCTGCCCACGCTGCCGCACCGCAGCGTTGCGTTGCACGCGAAGACCTGGGCACACGCTTCAGAATGGCACAAATGATGGTATCTCCTGCATGGAGCCCTCGCTTTTGTTCCGCCTTCCGGTGAGGGCAGACGACAGGGTCCTTGGCTGCCCGTGCGCTGTGCCTTTGCCCGTGAGAGTGTCAGTCAGGTAGGCTGCCACACTATACAGACAGGATTGAACCTCCGTGTTGGGTATATAGTCAAGCAGCCAGCCCATCCTCGCCCATCTTTTGTTTCGATGCTCCATCAGTTCTTGTGTGTTTATTCCTTCTCTTTTTCCTAACTAATATCTCCTTGTTTGTTGTTGTTTTCTTTCCTTCTTTTGGGTCAGAGTCATTCGTTAATTCTTTGAACCCCCGTTTGGGATCGTCGCCATTTACTCGTATTTTATATCGACAATTCTGTTTCTGTCCTTCGCTTGGTCGAAAACTTCACATTCGTTGGCTACTCTGGAAGCAGCATCAATATGAAGTCAAGCGTTTTCGTTCTTATCGCCGCCGCCGGCGTTGAGCATGCGGCTGCTACCGTAGGCACACCAGCTCTCCTGTTGGATTCACTACATCATGACTAACGTATTCTTGTTACAGTTCTCTCTGGGAGATATTTGGAAGTATGCCTCCGCTTACACCGCGCCCGGTTACATGAACGTCGGCTGTAACCCCATGCAACAGTCTGGCTGGGACTGGAGTGGCCTTGGTCTTGGTGCCGTCAGCAGCTATGGCGGATTCAATTTCTATGGCTGGACCAGCGAAAATGTTTACGGCAAGCGACACAGCGTCGTCAACGCCCGAACCTTTGGTAGCATTGGCAAGGCCATCTCTGGTACTTGCACCTCGGTCAAGTCACAATGCCCGTCCATTTCGGCCGGTGCCGGTGTCAGTGTCTTCTCCGTTTCCAAGATCGACATCTCTGTCGAGTTTGACACCCGTCTCGAGTTCCACTACGAGATGGCCGATGGTTCGGAATGCAAGCACTCTGCCTACTGCTCCTCCAAGGGAACCAGTGTCGAGAACACCCAGTGCGGTGGTGCCAAGAAGGTCTGGGTTGTCTATCCTAAGCAGTCTGGTTACTCCAAGTCCTCTTGCGGTGTGAAGATTCACCAGATCTCATGGGACTGCGGTAACAACAACCCTTACGGATCCAAGCCGCCCCCATACTACTCTCAGCCCCCGTCCTACACTCCTCCAGCATACACTCCTCCCTCGTATCAGACCTCTTCTGCCTACCAGCCTCCTTACCAGTACACCACCTCTGCTGCCGTGTACGAGACCACCACCTCGGCGGCTGTGTATGAGACTACGACCACTGCTGAGACCACCACCAGCACTGAGGAGACCACCACTGCTGTCTATGAGACTACCACTGCTGCTGATACCACCACCACCACCACCTCTGCCGTCTATGAGACCACCGCTGCTGAGTCTACTACCACCACTGAGGAGACCACCACTGCTGTGTATGAGACTACTACAGCTGCTGAGACCACCACCGCTGAGGAGACTACCACCACCGCTGAGGAGACTACCACCACCTCTGCCGTCTATGAGACCACCGTCGCTGAGACTACCACGTCCGCTGTGTACGAGATCACCACCTCAGCTGCTGAGACCACCACTTCTGTCATTCAGACTTACCAGGCTCCTCCTCCTCCTGCTGAGACCTACCAGGCTCCTCCTCCTGCGCAGACTTATCAGACCCCTCCTTCTGTTCTGACTACCTTGGTTGCCTCTGCCCCGTCGGAGGCTGCCAGCCCCCAGACTTCTCTGCCTTGCCCTGCTGTCCTGCCCAAGTGCTTGAACACCTGGCTTCACCTGGTCCCCGACTGCAAGGACAACACCGACCACTCCTGCTACTGCCCCAGCCAGGACATCATCGAGAAGGTCTACCACTGCGTCTACTCTCACGGCAAGAGCGGCGATGACATCTCTGGTGCTATTGTCTTCCTCCAGGGCATGTGCGCTCAGTATGCTCCCCAGAACCCATACATTGCTACCGGTGCTGCTCCCATCACCTCCATCATCACGGTCACTGCTGCTCCTCCTGCGCCCACTGCTGGCTACACCACTGTTGTCGTTGCCACGACTGTCACTGTCCCCTGCACCTCTGAGGGCACCACCATCGCCGGCAGCAGCACCACCATGTGGCTGTCCACCCAGATGACTGTGCCCCAGGTCAGCTTCACGATCCCCCCCGAGACAGCTGCTCCCCCGGCATACACTCCTCCCCCGGTGTACAGTGCTCCCGCATACACTCCCCCGGCTTACACTCCCCCGGCGGCTACCTATGCTCCTCCGGCTGAGTCGGCCCCGGCCCCGGCCCCAACCTACGAGGCTCCTGCCCCAACTTACCAGGCTCCGGCTCCGACCTACGAGGCCCCTGCCCCAACCTATGAGGCTCCTGCTCCTCCTGCTGAGTCGGCTGCGGCCCCAACTTACGTCGCTCCCCCTCCTGTCTACAGCGGCACTGGCGTTGTCCTCCCTCCCACCGCCACTGGTATTCCAGTTGTCAACGGAGCTGGCCGCGTCGGCGCCAGCATGGGCTTGGGTCTCGCAGTCATTGCCGCCGTTGTTGCTCTGTAAGGGGTACAATAGTGACTAATATGCGAGCCTTCTAGCATTGTGATTGGGCATTTTCTTTTTCATCTCATTTTTTTTTTGCTTTATTTTTTCTTTCCTTTGTCGGAAATCATTGGGTTGAAGACCACACTTTGGAGGACATGCATACAAATGCATTATTGATGTCCATGGGATTAGTTGGGTAGAAAGAGAAGGCATGTATACACTCAGCAGAACTTGATTAGCACCAAAAAACCATCCTCGTTTACCCGAGGTGTAATTTAAATGTTTTTTTTAAACCATTTTTTTTTTTCATTCTTACGCTCCTTACTAGAACTCAAGGTTTATTTAGTTGAAGGGGTTTTTTCATAATAGTGGGTTAGATTGTGGTTGTAGTATTAGCAGAATCAACCGAATTTACCTAATAATTAATGACTATTGTGGTTTTACCTAAGACGTCCAAGAGTACTCACTTGCATGCAGTGAAGTGAACAGCCTTTTTTTTTTTCGGCTGAAACTGAGGATGTTTGTGATTTGTATATACGAAACTTAGTTATATTTCTGCTCTTCATGGATGCGACCAAAATAATTACGAGGTAGACTTGACCAGGGCTGGTCGTTTCACCACGTTGTTTTTTTGATTACTGTTGAAGATGGTATAAGACCAGCTATTTTTTAGGCATCATAGAATTAGTTTAATGGCTTTAAAAAATGATGGCTTAATACTTTGGTGTGTATGTAGTGAACTTTGAGTGAGTGGGTGAGCGAATGAGCGAGTGAGTGAGTGAATGAGTGAGATGGCAGTACATCTTTGAAGGAATGGTGTATCGACTTGTTTTATGTAATATAATTATGGAAGCTCTGCTACATTGATAACAAAAAGGCTTTTTTTTAGCAAAACAAAAAACAACAACACAAGTATCATACATTTGCCATGCCATATACGATATATAAAAACCCCCCAAACATTATAATCAGATCTTAACAAACACGACGATCTACGATCTACAGCTTCGCCCCCTTCGCCTGTCTAGCCTGCTTCTCCTTATCCCTCAACAGCCTCCTCAAAATCTTACCACTAGGACTCTTGGGGATGGCCTCAATAAACTCAACGCCGCCCTCCAGCCACTTATGCTTGGCTTTATGCTCCTGGACGTGCTTGACCACCGCGGCCTGCACGTCGCTGTCGGATGCGCCGGCGGTGTGGGCGGGGGATTTGACGATGTAGGCTTTGGGGACTTCGCCGGCCCAGCTGTCGGGGATGGGGATGACGGCGCAGTCGGAGACGAAGGGGTGAGTGAGGAGGTGGCCTTCTAGCTCGGCGGGGGCGACTTGGTGGCCCTGTTGTTGAGTTTATGTTAGTTTAGTTGTTGGATGGGAACTGGAACGTGGGGGATATGGGAGTATGATATGTGTGGGAAGAGAGAAAGGAGAGGAGAAAAACAACGGACCTTTGTCTTGATGAGTTCCTTGATGCGGTCGACAATGACAAAATGCTCGTGGCCTTGGGGTGACTTTCGGACAACGACTTCATCCCCCGTCCTAAGCCAGCGGCCGTCTTCGTGGTGGACAAATGTTTCGGCGTTGGCTTTCTCGTTGTGCAGGTATCCCAGCACGACAGCGGGGGACTGAACAAGCAGCTCGCCGGGGGTCTCATACGCCGTGACCTCTTTGCCATCGGCGTCGACGACCTTGCCGAGCGTGCCTGGCAGAAGCGAGCCCGACGAGCCCGGCAGCCTGTCCGTCTCGCTGGTCGAAGTAACACAGGGCGAGCACTCCGTCATGCCGTAGCCCTGGCCCAAGTGCCAGTGGGGGTATTGTTGGGCGAGGTCATTGAGGACCTCCACGCCCAGTGGCGCCGCCCCGGAAAACACCCAGCGCACGCTGCTGAGGTCGTACTTGACGACTTTGTCGGGATTGGCGATGAGCTGGATGAGCATGGGCGGCACGACGCAGAGCTTCTCGATCCTGAAGCGCTGCGTCGCGTTGAGGAGGTCGTCCAAGCTGTATTTGGGCAGGACGACCATCTGGTCACCGCACCACTGGCTGATGGAGCAGACGATGACAAGGGCGTAGATGTGGCTGAAGGGGAGGACGCCGAGAGTACTCTGGGGGGAAGTGACACCCAGCTCCTTTAAGGCAATTTTGTCGAATACGGCTAATTGGATAATGTTGGCGATGACGTTGCGGTGGGAAATCATGACTGCTTTCTGTAAGAGTCGCGTTAGCAAATTTGAGGTGATTAGGACAAAGGGCTTCCTTCTTTGGCAAATGGATTTATATACATACAGGAAGGCCCGACGTTCCACTAGAGTAGCACAGATATGCCGTCTGCCTGGCTCCATGTCCCTTGACAAATTTGGGGGCCTCTATGGGAGGCAGCTTCTCACCCTCGGCGACCAGATCGTCAATCGTAGCAAAAGAAGCAGGGGACTCGAATCCCGGGACGGGGAGGATGAAGATGCGGTCCTGCGCGAGGCCCGCGCCTTTAGCTGCCTTGAGCGCATTGTCGAGGAGGCCAGCGCAGGTGAAGAGCGCCTTGGCAGAAGAAGTGCGGAGCTGGTGCTCGAGTTCCTGGTAGGAGTAGGCGGAGCTGGCGGGGGTAACGATGCCGGAGAGGCGGTGGATGGCGTGGGTGAAGGGGATGTAGTCGATCTGCTCGAGAGGGTAAATTTTGTTGTCGTCAGCTCTGTCTCTGTCTCTGTCTCTGTCTCTGTCTCTCTATCCAGAGAATAGGGACAACATACCGTGTTCGCCGAGTACAGCGCCACGACCTTATCCCATTCCGTATCCTCCTGCGGACTGAACCCCAGCCTCTTGCCAATAGCGCGAGCCATGTAATCCGTCCGCTTCACCACCTCCCCTGCGGAGTACGTCTTGCCCGTGATGGCGCATGTGTACGGGCTTTTGGATTCAGCCAGAGGGCGTCGTCCGTATTTCTCATTGCTCATGAATTCCTCGATGGTGATGGAATCTGGGATGTCTGTGGTTTTGGGTGGGGCGGGAATTGCGCATTTCATGTCAGCGTGTGTGTCTTGAGGTTTGGGGATGTTATTGTATGTACGTATGCGTACCTGGGAGCTTTGGCGCCCATTCTGGTGGAGAGAACACCATGGCTGAAGAAGATGATGAGGAGATTGACTCTGAGGGTATGAAAAACAAAAACACCAAAACCTTCGACAACAAGAGCCCAAGGTCAACGTCAATGTCAATGTCAATGTCAATGTCAAGTGCGGATAACGACGGAGAAGAAAAAAGGAATTGGAATTGGAATTGGAACTGGAACTGGAACTGGAACTGGAAGCAGAAGACGGATGAAGCTGGCCATAAATCAATCAAAGGTGCAACCCTCCAAATCTGACATGAGATCGCCCAAAAGCTGGGGGTTGCTACTTAAAGTGGAGGAGAAGGAGGAGAGACCATGAGCTAGACCGCCGCCGCCGCCGCCGTCGCCGCCCGGGAAGCATTCTCGGCTGAAGAAAAAAAAAAGCCACTTGCATCTGGTTTGGTATTTTTTCCCATGTCTTTCTCCGCACTCCGGCCCTCTGTCCGATAGAGTTAGAGGGGGGAGCATGGATGTCTTCTTTTTTCGTAAGAACCATCGATATTAGGGGCCTAACAACCAACTGGCTCAGACGGCGCACGCGCGCACGGTGAATACGACCGTTTAGACCACATGAGATACTACTCCAAGGTAGCGTTGCAGAGAATAAAAAAAATTAGTACCTTATTCATCTTTACGTGCTCCCAACAGCAATAGCTGGCTGGTTATGTTGAACCGCCCCCCCCCCCCCTCTCCATCCCATCTCAGCTCACCCGGCAGAAGAGCATACCAGAGCAACCTTGTTGTTTGATGACAGATATATCCCGAGGTCCACGAATCTACTCCACACTTTTTGGGGGCGCCGCCGCCTTCTTCTCCACATTCTGATAGTATTCTAGGTAGTATGTATATATGTATGTATGTATGTATGTATGTATGTATGTATGTATGTATGTATGTATGTATGACATCCCCACGGCGGCTTCCAGTCCAGTCCATCATTTGGGTATTAGCCAAAGACGAGAGAGAGAGAGAGAGAGAGAGAGAGAGAGAGAGAGAGAGACACACACACAGACACACGCGCACGCAGGCGTTCGTCGCGCGCGCGCGGGCGGCGTTTTATTTTTCCTCCCCCACAAACTTGTTAGTTTACTTTCTCCGCAAAAAGCTGAGCAAGGGATCGGCCGGCGGTGGGATATATCGGAATTTGCCCAATCGTCCATGGACACGGCTGAAGGGCTGTGGTTGACGACCTTACTAGCAGAAGGCAGCGGAACGTCCACGTCCATTGCTGGATGTGTGAGGGGATTCAATAATCCATTTACTCAATATCAATGACAATATAAGCTATAGATCCATGTCATACAACAACTATTCATAAATCTCCTCTCATGCTGTTTGTTATTCTAAATACCCAAGACTGTAATGGGGATTAAACCACCAAAAACAAAACAAAAATACTACCCAGTAGCCAATCCGGTACACCAAAACCATCCGATACACCCATATATCCGATATATACAATATCATAATGTTTGAGATGCAAAAAAAAGAACAAACTCCCGTTATTTACAACATATTAAACATTATGGCCAGGGCGCTCAACAGCGTAAACATCCAGCCCATTGCGCCCATGTGGCCAGCAGCCTCGTTTTCATCGCCGCCGTTTCCATTGCCGTTGCCACTTCCACTGCCACTTCCACTGCCGCTTCCACTGCCGCTGCCGCTACCACTCCCGCTACCACTACCGCTACCGCCGTCTCCGCCGCCAGAGGTGGCAGTAGCCGCAGCAGGCTGAACCGTCTGCGTCGTGACAACACCAGTCTTGCAGTGCAGTTCGAATATGGGACATGAGGTAATGGTGAAGACGGTCGTGTAGGGCGTAGCTGGAATAACATCAGCTGTTCTCGTAGGCTACAGAAAAAAAAAATGGCTGTTAGTAAACACACACAAGTAAAAACTAAATTGTAGAAATTGAACACCGGAAAAAGAAGAAAACAGAAAAGAAAAGAAAAGAAAAGTGCTTACTGTTGCGGTTGATGGAGGAGCCGTAAAGCTTGCGTCCCCAGCCTTGCAGTTGCCCGACACATTTGGTACGGCATTGGGTCCGCTGCTGACGGCCACGATATCACTGTCGCCGCAGTCACCAGCCTCTGCAATGTGGACCTCCTTGTTGTCCCAGTCAAAGACAAAGTATCCCGCCCGGAGAACCGTGTCTCCCAGGATCTGCTGGTCCGTCGTCAACTGCAGGCCGACGAAGCAATAGTCGCTGTTGCCGCCTCCATTGCTACCGGCAGGGATGAGGAAGTCGTCAAAGGAAACGCTGATCGTCTTGCCGCCAAAGCCAAAGTCGACGCTGCCGCCGGCTTTCTGCAGGTCGCACGACACGTAATAGTTGCCTTCGCCGTCGTCCTGGGCATCCAGAGCTTGCAGGATGGGCATGGCGACAGATGGGTGCAGGCGTGTGATGGTGGTGCCCGAGTCAAGCATGACGTTGGTGTCGGACCCTCGCAGCTTGCCGCTTTGGGAATTCTGCAGGGTGACGCCGATGGTGTCGAGTTCCACGGCTAGTCGAAACTCGCCTTGTAGGCCTGGTATAAAGGGTCGCGTCTCCAGCGATCCGATGAACTTGTTGCGATCGAGACCGCCATAGATGACAGCACCGCTCTTGTCGTCGGCGTGCCGTAGGTCGAGAGTGAAAACACGGCTAGAGATGACGCCCTGCTCAGCCATGGTGTTAAGAAGCAGGCTGTACGGCTCTGTGCCGGCGAATCCTCCCCTTACATCAGGAGCAAGGCCCATGATTCCTTGTGACTGGCCGGTGCTGGCTGTCACGACACCAAAGGTCTGGTTCTTGACTGTGGCCTTGCCAAAGCTGATGTCATCGGCAAAGTACGTGATGTCGACGGATGTCTGGGTCGAGCTATCGGTCGGATCGCCATAGTTGATGACTTCCTTTCCAAAGGGGCCGTAGGCGTCCTTGGAGTTTCGAGGGTCGTACTGGCCAAGAGACTGGCACTGCTGGGACTGCTCTTCGGATGGTGCTGTCGAGCAGTCAGGGTCGACCCAGAGTTCGCTAGACCCGGTGTCGACGAGGACCGTGACGCTCTGCGGCGGATTGCCCAAGCCCACTATGCCATTCAAACAAAGTGTTAGTCCCGATTGTCTCTGAAGCATTCATGGCTCTTGAACATTCCAATCCAGCCATGCCCGGGTAAGGCAGTCCGTCGTCATCTTCATTCCACGCTGACACCCCGCAATGCTTTTGTCGGGGTCACTTACGTTCAATGGCGTAAAAAACGTCCATGTTTTGTAACGCCGCCTCGATGACGCTTCCGCTAGCTCTCTTGCTGTTGCTGGAACCATGTGATCGCTTAGTGGCATCTACTGGAATAGCAATATAGCCATCGCCGGCCTTGGCTCTCGGGAACAGCGGAGTTGCCGCTGCCTCTGCGTATTGGCCTGCCACCAGCAGGGCGAGCGCTGAGCCCAAGGTGGTCGACCGCATGGCGTTCTAGGCGGGTGGAGCTCGAGGAGAGGGTAGAATTGGTCGTCCACCGATAGGGAGGGGAGTAGGAGAAGGCGAGGGGTTGTGTATGTGTGCGTGGTGAGAGAGAAGCAGCCACTCGAGTGTGAAGCCGGGATACGAGTAAGCAAGCAAAATCAGGACGATGTCACAGCAAGCGTAAAGGGTTGGGGGATGGGCAATCTCCTATTTATCTGGGGCGATGAGGCTGAGAGACAACAACAAGAAGAAGAAGAAGAAGAAAAGAGAAGCTTTCCGCCACACCAATACCGGGTATCGCATGTACAATAACTAATTAATCATTAGCCCATCAAGCCATCCAGCCATCCATCCCCCAATGGCCTCTTCTTCTTCAGCAGCCAAGGCAAAAACGAAAGGGCCCTTGCCACAGCGGGAACACTTACAGTGGAAAGGCGGCGCAGGCGCAGCGCATCGCATGGCGCTAGTGGCCTGACGGCCTCAGCCGCCAAACCCAAAATCACCTACGCTGCAGCTGAAATCCGCCCTTGTGGCGGGGCAAGATCGGCCACTGCCCCCTGGAGCTCAGTTAGGGCACCGTCCGTGGCTCCGTGGCTGCGTGGCTGCGTGGAATTGCAGGTGGCCAGTCGGCGGAAGTTTTGTTTGTTTGCCACCGCCTGGCGCGATCAAGGTGGGCGATGATGTGTGGGAGGGAGACCTCCAGACGTTGATGTCAAATGTTGCGACTTTTACGTCTGTTGGGATTCCAACGCTTCGTCATATATTCTTCTTGGAATACACATATTAATTATTTCCCCTGCTCCTGTTTACAGGCCAACACCCAAAAACAGACAGCGGACTGACCCGCTGAGACCAAACGCTCCACTATAAAACAAGGCCCAGGAGGCTGACTCTGCCAAGAATAGTAATGGCTCAGGCAGCTGCTGATCAAATTTGGGACGCGCGACGCCATCCTCATTCGGAAATGCAGCTTCACATGATGACGAGGGAGGATGTTGTTTTTTTCCCCTCTCAACACACTATTAAGAAGCAAAATAAAACTCCAACTCTACTTCTGTTTCTTCATCGTGATCATTAAAGACTGCCTTGGCTGGCGATTAGTTTGGAGCCGGCAATGCTGTCTCATGAAAGACTCGTTTTGGCTGTCAAGTGCCAGGCCGGGCAACTACTGGCACTAAGACACCAACAGTCCGTCCCTTTTAGCTCAAGGCAAACCCGCTGCGCTAGATCAGACACGACACCAGCAGCCCGCACCTAAATAAAGAAGCAAGCTAACCCAGCCAACCAGCCCGCTGGTGAATCAGCATCTACATATGTAGCCCGCTGCCAGGAGATAGAGTGGTTGGAATGGAATGCATTAGTAATAGGGGATGCTAAGAGAATTGACAGCAGAGCATCTGGCATGAACTATTATTATTAAAGCTGCGAGTTAAGCTTGTAAGACTAAATTGTCCGCCCAGGCTAATTTATCATGATGATGCATAAAATGAGCCTGTCCTCCCCAGCTATCAGGTCACACGAGCCTCTTTCGCCATTGTGTATTATTCCGTAATTGGAAAAAAAGAGAGAAAAAAATTGCATCGACTTGGTCACGCATTGATGTTGGAAGATCTAACATGAATTTATTTTTGTCGTGGCAGAATTAAATGAGGTTTGTTTTGTGTGGTGTTTTGAATAGCGATACTGTCACCAATTCAATTCGCCTTGTTGAGATTCCCCTCACTCTCTCCCCTTAGACTCATCCCGCTTCAAGCCGTCGCTACCAGCACCTGAATCAGATGATATCAATGTCTTCACCCACTAAAAATAAGCTATAGTTGCTGGGCGGCTAAGTAATCCAACAAAATACACAGCTTTTCGATGGGTTTGAACGTAAGAACAATACGGGAGCCCTCCAAACGAACACCTCCGATACAGTAAGGACTCTCCGAGTCTCTCCGGTTATTGCAGTTATCCATAGATTTGATGCCGGCAAAGACATGTTGCGCGATGACTCTACAAGTACAAAACTTTGGTAACAGCCCGATACCGCTCCGCCATCGGTTCAGCTTAAATATATCTACTGATTTTATCACGAATTATTTTTTATCACCTATTGCCATTGTAATTTTGAGGAGTAAAATTACAATTCTAAACTTTAAGTAATATCCCAAGGTGACATTCTGGTCAATATTCCTCCGTGCTTACCACAGCCGCTCCTATGTGAGTCAGCCTCAATCTACCTCAGTCCACTACTAATCTTCATCTCGTTAAAAGTTGTAAACAACTTTTTTTTTTTTTTTTTCCTAAATAAAAATAAAATCGTGAGATTTTGACATGTCACAGCAGACACATATAGTCGTCATCGGGTGAGCTCACCACCTCGCCACAATCTCCAGCTTCCACTCCACACAATGGCCCTAACACCTCGTACGCAGAGCCGGGGTCATTGGCCTCTCCTGTGCTCTTCAACTCGCCCAACATGGCCATCACGTAACTGTTGTGGCAAGAGAGCTTCCCGGCGACTGGGACATCGATTATGCCTCTCCAAGAGCCGGCGCGCATTTCCGTCCAACCCCAGTCACAAATGAGCAAGAGGCTTTCGAGCACACCCTCATGCGTGAGTCGTACAAGGAGTTTCAGAGACTCGCCAAAGAGGACAGGTCTGCTGGGGTGGCGTTTGTGCCTGCTGTTGAATACTTCGAATCTGAATTGGTACCGAAGGATATAGACATGTTCTCGTCTTGGCCGGGGTTTCGAGTCTTGGATCCAACAGAGCTGCCGGCAAAAACTGCCATCAAAGCGGGCTTAACTTATTTGGCTTGGGTTCTCAACTCGCCCGTTTACCTGGCCTGGCTACAAACTGCGGCGGAAGCAAAAGGCGTAGTCTTCCAGCGGAAACGATTGTCTGCCATCCAAGAGGCCTACTTCATAGGAGAAGGCCTTCGCAATGAACTTCCTCCCCCATCCGTTGTCGTCAATGCCAGTGGGGTGGGATTCGGCGATGCAGCATCGTTTCCTTCACGTGGACAGTTCATTCTCATATCCAATGAATACGACAGAACAATCTCGCATCACGCAGCTGATGGGCACGCTACTGTGGTTATTCCCAGGCCGCTTGGGGGAGGCACAGTCATAGGAGGCACGAAAGAACCGCACAATTGGTTAGCCCGTCGCGCACGTTAGGTTTTTTTTTTTTCGTTTTTAAATCCCAGGTCTAATACAGCAATAGGTCGCCTCATAACTCACCAGAAGCGGTCGAGGAAGTTATAAGGCGTGTTTCAAATCTATGCCCTGACCTTTTGACGCCAGTGCCTGGCGCTTCGTCTTCGGCTGCGGGCTTACACGTCAAGGAAGCTTATATCGGGCGCCGGCCAATGCGTCACGGTGGGCTACGCCTGGAAAAGGAAGAGGTTAAAATCACAAAGTCTTCGGCTGATGGAATCCAGAATGAAGAAGCCCATTTTCACGTTGTGCATTGTTACGGTGCGGGACCTAGTGGGTATAAGATTGGTTGGGGGGCAGCATCGAGGGTCTGTGATATGGTCTAAACGTGTTTCGCAATTTGAGTCCGTCAGATGAGATATCTAGCCCCCTGGCTATCGCGTTCTATCGTAGCATAGGTGCTTAGATTTCCTCTGTCATTTCTCGAGCCATAGTTATTTGTTCCTGGACTAAATGGCTCAACATATATACATGATTGCAGGGCAGCATCTCCATCAGTTGCTTACAAGTTTCGCCGATGTAAATAGCTAATACGAGAACACAGACATGGCAATGTGTTATTCTGCCAACTTTATAGATTCACCTGATTTAGGAGGGGCCGGTAATAGTGACAATCATTATAAATACTCTTTTTTTTTTTTTTTTTTTTTTTTTTTTTGAAACAAAGCGTTGCACGACTAAGTTGGTATACAATTATGTCCAAAACAAGTGCTACCACCCCAACGAGGTAAAGCACTCATCACTCACGGGATAAAATCATACACACCCTTATCTAACAAAGCAATGGCGCAACGAGCAGCATCACCACCCCAAGGAGCAGGCTCTGGCCAGATGTCAAGGCAGAAGCCGAGCTGGGCTTGCTTGATGCTGTACCTGTTGGTGGCCGGCTCCCCGTCCCAGTAGCAGAAGAGCCTCCCGTTCCCGTCGCCGTCGCCGTCGCCGTCGCATTTGATCCGGAAGCACCACCGCTTGACGCCGAACTCTTCCACTTATCCACCACAAATTTTACAATGTCCGGGCCGTCAGTAAACAGGTAAAGACCATGCACCGACTTGTCGTGGCCTGAGTCGCAGAACTCGTCTCCTTTATTACACCAAGATGCTGTGAAGTCGCTGTACGGCTTGCACGCGGTGATGTTCTTCCGGGCAAAGACCTAGAGCCACGAATTTATGAGAACTTGGTTAGCAAACTGCACATTGTTGGTATTGTATGCGGGTTGTTTCTTTTCTCTCTCTCTCTCTCTCTCTCTCTCTCTCTCTCTCTCTCTCTCTCTCTCTCTTAACTTACACCGCTGTTGGTGGATGTGCCGCGGTCGATGGACAAGTCAGGGATATGTGTTGGGTCACCAAAGAGGGCAACGGCAACAACTGCGTTTTAGAGTCAGCATTCATATCAGAAGACGATTACATGCAGCGAGGGAAGTTACTTGCCGTTCTTCTTGATCAGATCCGGTGATAACGGCGCGTCGCTATTGAATGGCCCACCAAGACCACCACATAGAGCATCTTGAACTACTTGAGCGCCCTACACACATCGCCAACCCCAGTAAGCATCATTCATAACATCACTGCCCTGATCAACGACCAATACAACGACGGCAAGTCAAACCATACCTGAGAGTATCCCATAAGAGCGATTTTCGAATCCGGGCACTCCGCGACATAGCTGTTGACCTCGTCCAGAATAGCCTTGGAGCCATTATTCTCAGAGGGATAATACGCAGTGAGGTTGAACTTGTCGTTGGGCAGCTCGGGGTCTGTTGCCCGGTAGTGCACACCGGCGATGACGGAGCCTGGGATCTGCTTGACGATCTGGTTGGCGAGAAAGCCAGGCGATCCGGTCCAGTCGTCGTAGTTCTTGTTGGGGGCGACAACGGGTTCGCCAGAGCCTCGGGCGCAAAGGATGTAGAGGCCTTTGGCGCAGGCTGTGCTGGAGCTGGAGGCAGCGACGGTTGATGCCAGGAGGGCGGCCGTGGTGATGGCGATTCCACGCATATTAGATTAGGGGATTGCAGGTCTAATAACTGTTGAAATTATAAAAGAAAATGAAGAATAAAGCTGTACAAAGGGGAAACCCCGAGAAACCAACCACGGCTCTACTTCCTTAAATAGCTAAGAGAGAGAAAAACCCAAATTCCATCCTTCTTAATACTTACTTTCAGCCTCATTTTGTTTTCATTTTGATTCCTTTTTTTTTTTACGTCCCATCGGCTGTCAAATGCCGTAGGATCAACTACCGCACACAATGATCGCAAGTTGACTGGCTCGTTCGTACGGGCATCCTTTACCAGCCCCAGTCACTAACAACTCCACGACTAGCAACAACTCCACATACAGTTTGATTGGGAGTCGTCGGGCTGTCGCTTAGATACGATACAACAACCGAACGCGTCTGCGGTAGCCCCTTGCACCATTGGCTGGCACGTATGAATGCCGCAGGTGCCTGAATTCCAAATATACATCGGTGGATGAGCGGATCTTTCCAGGTTGCAGGCACGCACCCACAGGGGTGAGAGTCCTACATCTGGTGATGTAGGTATGGATGTTGACGTTCAGCTCAGCCTCATGAAGGAACCAAATCTGTATTGTGCCTAGCGCTCATGTAGGTCTACGGCCCTTTCAACAGATAGGAACCGACCCTGAAATCTGTCGTCATCCTGCCTATTCGTGAGTCTTGAGCGCAGGACGGCTCCGTCAAGTTGGACCAACGAAATTGAATGAGCTCGCCAAGAATCTATCTACCTACATATGGGTATGTATGTGTCTACAGATGTATGTAGGTAGTAATAATCTAAGACTCGACACCGACACAGCAAACAGCCTAGTTATTTCCGGAATGACGCCACCGTTACACCCACGCGAAAAGATATGTGCATACATATATTTCTAAGGCTCGGCGATTTCCGAATCCAGCCATGAAACAAAGGGGCCCCCAATCAACAACTGCCAAACTGCCAGCCTCATTGGCGGATATACGGAGCCTGATACCTTAAATGGGGGGGATTGGATCAGTGCCGTAGGGAATTTCGGGGGGGATCACGTAGGGCTGAGAAGGATCACCCCTAAGCGGGAGGAGGGTGTTGTGTGCCTCTATTGTGAAATTGAATTGTTATCTAAAAAGGCAGACAGACTGACTTCTCTTGCCTCTTGTTGTTGGGAAGCTCGTGTGGCTGCGGCAGCTATATGTTTTTGAAGCTCAAGGCGCCTTGATGACAAGAGTCAAGGTAGGACAGCGCCAGCGCGCTAAAGTCCCGAAAGTGCGGACGGGCTGCAAGACTTGCAAGTAGGTGAATCGTCTGGTCTCTGGCAATGCAATTCATGATATTCTGTAATTATTAACTTCCAAGTACAGGAGTTAGCTACCTTATTCTTCTATTCCTATCCCTATTATAGCAAAGAAATACTTACGCTTTTTGTTGCATACATTCAGTACGCAAAGTAAAATGCGACGAAGCCAAGCCATTCTGCATCCGATGCAAGCTAACCCCCCCCCCCCCCCCCAAACCCCATGACAAGTCAATTAATATGAAGACCCTAACAAAAAAATAATTCCTCTCCCTCAGGTACCTCCACAGGGCGACATTGTGATGGCTACGAGTTACCAATCCAAAAGTCCCGTACCAGACCCCCAGGCGACTTCATCCCCATCTGTATCAGGGCCTCCATTACCAGAGGACCAGAAGAGGCGCGCTGTCTCCAATATTTCGTCGAAAGAACCTTAGGCCAATTACAGACATTCTTCCTAGACGACCTATGGAGCAAATACGTGCTGCAGATGGCGCAGTCGGAGAGCTGCATCCGACACGCGCTCGTTGCTCTGTCCGCGTACCATGAGCGGTTCGTTAATGGGCGGGTGCGCGATGGCAAGGAGGCTTCCTTTGCCTTGAGTCAGTATAACTTGGCGATTAAGGGTCTTACGGGGGGTGCTTGTGGGGAGCAGCAGCAGCAGCATCAGCAGCAGCATCAGCAGCAGCATCAGCAGCAGCATCAGCAGCAGCATCAGCAGCAGGCGCCTCAGCATGTTCATCTTCTCTCTTGTTTAATATTTATATGTATTGAGGTGTGTATGGATGAGCGAAATGGCCTTTTCTCGTTTCCATTAGTTTGGTTATACTGACAATGGTGATGGTGGCATGTAGATCCTCCAAGGGAAACATCTCTCTGCCATCCATCTTTTTACTTATGGCTATAGAATGATATTGGAATCACAGCAGCATCAGCAGCAGGTAGGGAATAGCCAGTCTACGTCACTAAAGCACAGGAAGAAGCAACACCCCAAGTCAGGGCTTGAGACCATGATCCATCTAGTCAAACTGTATCTGAACCGCGTCGGGCTTCAAATAATGATGGTAAGTCTGTAAAAAAAAAAACCCAAGCTTTCAACATTCGCAATGTCATGACGTATACCAATACATGCAGCCGCAGCTTCTTGGAGATGTAGCGCCTGAGCTACCAACAGCTCTCGTTCTAGGTTGTGAAGACCTACCACGCCGAGTGGTATTTACGTCGTTATCCGAAGCACGGGAGGCGCTCCTCGAGCTGGTCTTGGGAGGGTTCAAAGCCGGCTTAATGAATGAGGCAGAACATACAGCGCATAATCAACGGTTGCAGCAGTGGTCGTGCAGCCTCGAGGCGCTCCTTGTGTCTGGGAAGCATGATATGGCTTCACACCCCGCCCGGAGGAGAACAGTTGCACTTTTACTGCTGCACAGGCAGAACATTGCTATTCACCTACGATGTTCCCGACCCGGAAGCTACGAGTCCTCTGACTCAATGGTATGGGATCAGTTCACTAGGGAATTCGCCAATATGGTTCAGACAGCCGCCGTTGCTGCAGGTCTAGACGATGAGGAAGAGGGCCCTCTGAGCGAGCAACCGCTGTTCCACATGGACTCTGGCATGCTAGGCGTTTTGGTCTCCGTTGTCTATAGGTGTCGTGACCCGCTTATCCGACGGAAAGTCATCTCCCTTATGCTCGCCAAGTCCATACAGGAGGGGATATGGAATTCATCGCTGGGGGCAAAGATTTCGCGGCGCATCGTAAACTTGGAGGAGCGCGGGCGAAGCGTCAGATCGTGCAAGGATATTCCGCCAGAGGATCGAATGCGGCGGCTGCATGTGAGTGCCGATTCAAGTGACGGTCGAGCTACAGTATGTTATTCGTTCTCGGATGTTACGTGGAGGGAGGTTCTTGAGTGGAATTAGTTGGGTTGCGTTTAGAAACGCCTCTTGGCTGGTCAGCAGATACGCATAGATGCTGTCATTGGCTCTGGTAGTTAATGTAGTACATATCACGAAAGGATGCCTAATCTATTTGTAAGAAAGAAACCAATATTCATAAGAATCAGTTTCCTTGTTAAGTCCAAAGCCTTCATTGGCGTCACGCAGTCGAATATGATCGATCCATGCCCCGGCAGTTGTGGTTCGCAATCGGGCCAATCTAGCGCCTCGGCAGGACAATTTCTATATGCATGGCGGCAATCCTTAGAGACGACCAGAAGAAGGCAAGATTATATCAAGGCATGGCGATGTGCGGTCAGATTCCATCTTTGGATGTTGCCACAGATGAGGTGCATTTGCATGCACACCCGCATCCGCATCTGCTGTGGAGCCATCAGCCGCTCCCGCAAAAAGGGTGGTCTTCCATCCAATTATGATCTTCAGAAGACTGACTAAGGCGACATTGATTACTTGTCGGGTCGCACAACATGAGAATGTCTGTGACGAGTAGCTCTGCATTGCCTTGCCTCGCGTCAAAGCTGGACAGCAAATCAGCATGGGGCTGGCTGAACTCACTAGTCAGATGATGGTCTCCCTCAGCCTCGGCAAATATATGCGACTACACGGAGGTATGGATGGCACAATCCAAAGAAAGAAGGGGAAAAAAGACAAAGAAAAAGAAACATAGAAACAAAGAAAAAAAAACTTATATAAAGGATCCCTTGTGCAACATCAAAAGGGAGGGTCTCATGAACCACAGCATAGAGGTGACAGTAACTCATCAAGTCAATCAACCCATACAACAAATCATGTTCTCCTCCAGAGAAGGTGTTACCATCGATTCGATCGCAGGGCCGCTCCGGCGATGGCTCCTCAGCCCGGTATTGACAATACCAGCAGCGCTGGCATTATCTCATGATGCTGTCATCACTCTTATTCGCACGCATCTTGTCTCAAATGTAGATCTGGCAAGCAAGATTCGGATCCCGGCCTATCTCTTGGCGTTGGCTAGCGCACTTTTGTCCTTGAACGACTACCTGAATAAGCAGTTTGCGAATAATTGGGTCACTGACAACTCATGGAACTGGGACCAGGAAATGGTCGTTGTGACGGGAGGCAGCAGCGGCATAGGGGCGAGTATCTGCCAGCAGCTTTTGTCAAGGAATCCCCATACTCGCATCATTGTCGTAGACTATGCGCCTCTCGGGTGGGAGGCTCCCAAGGCAGCAGAAGGCCGACTGTCGTATTATCAATGCGATCTAAGTAATGCCAAAGCTCTCAGGGCTGTATGCAAACGCATCAAAGAAGAAGTTGGCAACCCCACGGTACTATTTAACAATGCAGGCTTAATTCGCGGGACAAGCATCATTGACGGCTCCTACGGTGATGTGGAGGCCACGGTGAGGACGAATCTCATTGCGCCCATGTTGGTGTTGAAGGAATTCCTGCCTGACATGGTTCGGAAGGACCACGGCCATGTTATCCATACAGGCAGTCTAAGTTGCTACACGCCGCCAGCCCTGATTGCCGACTATTCAGCGACAAAGGCCGGGTTGATGGCTCTGCACGAGGTGAGCACCTTCTAGATCCCAGTGTTAGTTAGGACCGGATGAAGCTGTTTCTGGAATTGACACAACAAAAAACAAAAAGGCTCTCCAGCTCGAGCTCAGAAACATCCACAAGGCGCCTCGAGTGCGTCTTACACTGGGTATCTTTTGTTTTATCCGCACGCCACTCATCAAGGGCCACACCAATGTGCCCGGCTTTGTCATGCCATTTGTGCATGCTGACAGCGTGGGCGAGAGACTGGTAGATGCAGTCTACAGCGGTTATGGGTCGACGATATTTCTGCCCGGTATCACCAAGTACGTCGCCGCCATGGTACGTTCTAGATGATCCATATCCATTCTTGTGGAACTCGAGAACATGTCACTGATCCATGCCGGTGGCATGTTATATAGAAAGGAGGTCCGGATTGGCTGTTTTGGCTAATCAGGCAGAACACGTCGAATTTTCGGATAGACTTTAGCGGCCGACAGGAGCTTGACGAGATAACTGGTGAGTTGCGGAAGGCGTAAATATAATACGGATGAGGATATTGCCGTGTCAGATTCGGTTACAGGCGTCTTCAACGTTTGGCCAAGCTTTGTGGCTTTTTCACCCACGTGGCAGACGTTGAGATAAGATTGCGAGGATCAATTGGATGAAGCGAGACGAGGGAAGGCAATGGATGACTTTTATTCGGTGGGGAGAAACAGTTTAGCCGGCGAAGAGGAAGGACGGAGATTGCCCGGGTCAAGCAAGCATAAGCAAACTGGTGCGTTATGGCGCGGCGGGTCATGCATGCATGGATGGTAAAGCCGTTAGATGTGAAGTGTTGGTTGCTCGCTTGCTGGATTTGACTTCCTTGCTACAAAGATAACCTACAGTAGATACATGCACACATTTCATGACATTCTACGCGTAAATATCCGTCCAATGATTTCAGGCAATTTACACAAAAGCAGTTACTGGCCCACTAAACAAGCTGTTCCATTGCAAGGCCTCATCCATCGGTAAGACAAGACATTATGTAACTCGGGGCCTCATCCCTCCAGCGCTAACAGCTGCAAAAAGCCCTGGAGTGCCCCCGTGTCGCACAGCCCATTGGCTATGACCCCCCCCTCTTGCCTCCCCTCCCCCGTGTTTCTTGACATCCATGGATGCTCTCTTTCGTTTTCAAGACGTAAAATTCAGAGATAATGGCCTTTGATCTGATCGTTGACGGAACAAGAACGGGCGAATGCTTGGCCGACGGGATTTATGCGGCCCAGAAGCGCCACCCGCGCCATCAGACTGGCCGAAGAGGAAACAGCCGGCGGCCCTTGCATTCGGGAGGCCCGAGATCCCTACGCAAAGTTACCTATTCGGGTCGCTCGCACGCCTCAGGGTAGACGCCAATACTTAAATTGGTGGCTGATCCTGGCTTAGCACTGTGCCTCATATATGAAACAGCATGAATACTGCACAGTGCATATTGAATCTCGCACACCTCCACATCAGGAACCCGGCACAATTCGGCCGGGTGGCTTCTCCACTGCAACATCACATGTGCAGTTCGTTGCCTGGCATTGGCTCGTTGGATGGATGCTGTTCAGTTGGGTTGGCCTTCCAGAATCCATCCCATGCTTGGATGAGACGCAGAAGACATATCTAGACGCTAGTCGGTGTCAGTCTCGGTTAAGCTGCCATGATGAGCACCTACATATATGAGGGGTGGAGGATCTTCACGTTACATTCTGTCTGTTGTTTCTTTCTCCCCAGTCAGCGACGAACCAACCTCAGATCAGAATTTGATCCGAAAAAACCCAGCAGCGTCTTTTCGCCTTGCATTTTGACGTCCTGGTGGCGAAAGGAGGCAATAACTATATTTCGCTTGAGACGAGCAGCCTGTCGCCATGAGCGCCCAGGTTGAAAAGGTCCCCGTGACGGTGCTGGCCCAGGGCGATAGCAATGATACCAGTAATGGAGAGGTTGCTGTGGCAGAGAGAGAGGAGCCAACACAGACCAGAAGGCAAAAATTGTCTGATATTTTTACAATTGTAAGCGATTCCATTTCTATCTCAGCTGTGACATGGTGAGGGGACGGCAGTGCGTTTTCTGCCAAAGACAGATTTGGGAAGTGGCCTTGGCTAACACGGACGATAGATTGCCGCTGGTGCTGCCCTCATCTCCGACGGCTACCAAAACAATCTGATGACCATGTCCAACGTCTTGTTCAGACAGGAGTATCCTCGCCAGTATACCTCCGACGTGAGCACCCGCGTCTCCAACTCTTTGCTAGTCGGTGCTATTCTGGGCCAGATTATTGTCGGCTTCACTTGCGATTACTGGGGCCGAAAGACAGCTATTGTGATTACAACACTGCTCATTGTTCTGGGTGGTATTCTAGCTACGGCTGCGCATGGCGTCACGATCAATGGCATGTTTTGGATGATGACTATCGCGCGTGGTATTATTGGGTTTGGTGTTGGTATGTCTGAGTCTAACTCCCCCACCCTCCTGATCACACTTCCCGTTCAGTAACAAAGAGAATCCAACTAACTTGTAATTCAGGTGGCGAGTATCCCGCAGCCAGTACCTCAGCCTCTGAAGCGGCAAATGAACGCGCGCTTAAGAGCCGAGGACCTGTTTTTATCCTCGTTAGTAATCTTCCGCTCTCAGCCGGGGGACCCCTCGCCGTCTCGATCTTCCTAATCGTCCTCTCGGCCGCTGGGAAAGATCACCTCTCCACAGTGTGGAGAGTGTGCTTCGGTATCGGCATTCTGCTCCCCCTGTCCGTCTTCTACTTCAGAGTGAAGATGATCAACTCCAAGCTTTACCGCAAGGGCGCCATTAAGCGCCATGTCCCTTATGGTCTGGTCATCAGGTACTATTGGAAGACTCTGATTGGTACCTGCGGTGCCTGGTTTCTCTACGATTTCGTCACCTTCCCCAACGGTGTCTTTTCGGGAACCATCATCTCCAGCGTGGTAGACACCAAGACGGACACGCTGCGAGACACCGCCGAGTGGCAGCTCCTGCTTGGTTCGATTGCCCTCCCTGGTGTCCTTGTCGGCGCATTCCTCTGCGACAGGATTGGCAGAAAGAACACCATGATGCTTGGTTTCAGCGGATACTTAGTCTTTGGCCTGATCATCGGCTGTGCATACGACAAAATCACCCACATTATCCCCCTCTTTATCATCTTCTACGGTCTCATGCAAAGCTCTGGTAACATGGGGCCAGGAGACATGCTGGGTCTGCTATCCTCTGAAAGTTACGCCACCAGCGTCCGAGGCACCTGCTACGGCCTCAGCGCCGCCATTGGCAAGACGGGTGCCGCTGTCGGAACACAGGCCTTCACCCCCATCCAGAACAACCTGGGCAAGCGATGGACGTTCATCATTGCAGCGATCTGCGGTGTAGCGGGCATTCTGGTTACGTGGTTCTTCATCCCCAACGTGACGGGCGAGGACCTTTCCGTCCGGGATGAGCAGTTCAGAGCCTACCTGCTCGAGAACGGCTGGAATGGCGAGATGGGCGAAGCGGACTTGAAGGCCATGGCGGAGCATCTAGATGAAGAGGTGCTCGCGAATGCTCAGAGCGAGAAGGGCACGCGAGTGTGAAAAAGAAAATATGTTGCGGATTAGATCTGTATATATGCTGTGGCATGAAGTACATGAATACCCCCAATGGATTATGGCAGAAATAGAGAATAGAAAAGTCCATATCCCCTAATTAATACGACGGCATACTATTTACTCTCTTACATTTTCTTCTAGTATCTCATATGTTAGCTTGTGAATGTAATCTCCTCTGTATACTGCCAAGTCAATGTAACTATCAGATACTACATGCTCCAACCCCCAGTCGTCCTCTCGGCCACATCTTATTCTGGCGATCTTGTCTACGATGTTTCTTCCTCTTTAGGAAGTCAATAGCCCTGTTGGCCAATAGCATCTAAAGCATGCGCTATGATCATCCTAGGCCCGCATAAAATGCAGGAAAAATAGCCATTTGCATTGGACGAGGTCAGCCACATACATATATGTAAACTTACATAACGTGGCGTCCAGGGAATTGGGATATGCTATATTCCATTGAATGCCCCCGTTAATAGGGCAATTTGGAAGCTAGCTGGTTTACATAAACACTGGCTAATCACACTGACTAACAATATGAAGCAAGAGAAGATGTCCTAGGATCGTTTTCTTACACCGTACCAGACCAATAGTGGGAGGAATCTCGGGAGGATATCATCTCCTTCCGCCAGGGTGGTTTCAATCTTGACTACTGGGAGCTGATGCATGCGTAGGAGGCGGCGATGGTGATAATTCCCCTATTGCCTGAAGGCGTCGCCGTACTCGTCTTTGAAGTTCATGCTGAATGTCTAATTTTGTGGCCCGAGTGGCCTCGTGCATTTCGTGCTCCTGAAGCGCAACACGCTGCTGGAGAACTTCCAATTCGTATTGCCAATATTCTTGATTCTTGATCGACTGTCGTATCATGCTGATATCACTCAGGGAAATTCCGTTGAGGTGAAGTAGACTTTTATACTCCGAGGCAGCAGTTCGCCACTGTTGAGCTGTTGTCTTATCCTCCCCGATTTTTACTACACCTTTTTCCCATGAGCTGCCCCAGTGCATCCCCATAATGCTGGCATTCAGTTTTCCAGTATTCAGGCTGCTAGATGGCAATCCGAATTTCATCAATTTCGGACGCTTCAAAGTGGTCATACAGGATACTGCATTGCCATTGATAACCCTCCTCTTCGTCACATTCATTATCCGAGGAGGACGTCTCCGGAGTTGCCTCTTGCTGCTGTCCTTTGACCGCCTCTAGTCGTTGGTAGAGATCTTTCTGCCCTTCAATGGACGTGAAAAAATCTCTCAAAGTCTGGCTTTGCATTGGCAGACGGGCTCGGCATAGCCGCGTAATGACGGGTCTGCGCTGATTTGAAAACAGTTGCAGCATGACGAATGGTGTCATGATTAACTGGCTGTGGGAGCTTTGTTAAGAAGCTTCTGTCGTGTCACGTGCTCCCAGCTCTAAGTGGCTAAACCGGCCTTCAGATCCGGTAGCACTTACATAGTAAGGTACTTCAATTAACTGGGACTCTTGTTTCTTAGACAGCTATGACTCAGTATCGAATCTAACTGCGTAATGCCTGTTCTTCCAAAATCACGCGACAATCGCCCGAACCAGTTGTCATTGTTTTCGAGGTTGGACCCAAATCTCTAGGCTCGGGATCATCATCCCCATTCTCTATCAAGTGCTGGATATTTCTAAATAACTGATGTAAACGAAATAAAGTACCTTCTTGACGAGGTGCAAGGGGAATTCTAACGAGGACAGTGTCCTCTCCCATCCATCTATATGTACTACCATCAAATTCGGCGGGTTCTTTAGGGGATGGAATGCGGATGCGGGAACAGTGGGGATTTATGAGATGGCGTGCCATGAGTGGAGTTTCTGCCGACGGCTTTGCTGCACAGACCGCCTACCAGGTAACAGATGCTGCAAGGGCGTCTAGAGGCGGTTAGTTATCTAAGCCAGCGTCGTTAAAAATTACTCTAGGCATGTAGCTCGAGTGGGACATGTGAATGACTGTACCTCCCTAAGGCGTTTAAGGTAGGTATATACGTACCTGTGATGTGATTAACAAGGAGTGGTGCTCTTTGGGCTCTTTTCTCCACTATAGCTCATAAATCTCACACCATTACTCCGTGTTCATGAAGCCATCCATCCTGGCGTTGATCACTCAGATAACCCAGTTCCGCAACGATACTGCCATGAGTTTCCATTTTATAGGCCAGGATTCCTCCCAGCTCTAGTCAAAGTCGTCCGGAGCATCCGACAGACTTTGCGTTGAGGGCATGGACTTCCCATACAACGGCCTAGCTGCTGCTGACCCATACTAGCTGACGGGCCTCGGATACTGGTGCTCCATTTATTAGTGTGCAGAAATGGGGGGGATAAACGCGTCAGATGCGTCAGATGTGGCCCTTATAATGTTGAAGAAAATGATGCTAGGCATATAGCAACACCAAATTGACTAGGGGCAGTCGTGGCGATCAAAGTCAGGCGATGCCTAGTCTATTTTTTTTTTTTTCTCTCCGTGTCTTGAAAACCCAGCCGCGGCGATTTCTTCTTACTGTCTTTTGAATGTGAGCCTGCGATTATACAAACAATCATGACAGCAGACACTACTGTTGTTAGCTATTCCCAGTTTGGCTGCATCGGATCTGGATTCTCAGCAATTGCGCTGGGAGCTACGCTTAAGCGCTGGTATGGCATCACAGACATTCGCTTCTTTGAGCGTCACAGCGATTTAGGAGGAACATGGTTCGTCAACCAGTATCCAGGTATTTCATTCATGTCCCTTGAATATGCTCTTTTTGCCGCAAATTTCTGACTACGAAGCCTGCATGATCCAACATAAAAAGGCTGCGCTTGTGATGTCCCCAGCTTGCTATACAGCTTCTCGTTTGAAGCAAATCCATACTGGACTAAGACACTGGCCTCGCAACAGGAACTCTGGGAGTATCTCAATCAGGTCGCAAAAAAATATGGCCTCCGTGAGAAGATGACATTTAACGCCACGGTCCAGAAATGCCAATGGCTTCCGGAGACTCGTCGCTGGCGTATCTATTTCCAGGATGGCGACTCTGGTTCCCTCTCGGTTCACGAATGCCAGTTCCTCTACAGCGGCACTGGCATCCTCGTCGAGCCACGCAAACCTGACATGCCTGGTATCGAAACCTTCAAGGGTCCTGTCTTCCACTCCTCTAAGTGGCGGCACGACGTTGATCTAGCAGACAAGAGGGTTGTCGTTGTGGGCAACGGCTGCACCGCATCACAGATCGTGCCAGCTATACAAGACCAGACGAAGCACCTCACGCAATTTATCCGCTCAACGCACTGGGTCGTTCCCGCTGTCAATGTCGCTGGGAAGGATATATTGCAGTGGCTATTTATACACATTCCTGGATTCTTGACCTTCTTTCGCTTCTTGATATTTACGAAGGCGGAGAAACAGTGGAAGGCGTTCCCCTTGACCAAGTCAGGAGCAGCCTTTAGGAAGAAAGCGTCTGCTGAAGTCGAACGGTATATGCGAGGGCAGACACCGAAAGAGTATCACGATATGGTGATTCCTGATTTCGAGATTGGTTGCAAGAGAAGGATTTACGATTCGGGGTACTTGAAAGGGTTGGGTGCTGAGAATGTCACACTGAGGAACGATGCCATTGTGGAGGTTACCCCAGATGGTGTTCGCTCCAAGGATGGGTTCACAGAGGCCGATGTCATTGTTCTGGCAAATGGCTTCGAAACAAATTCGTATTGCCCGAATATCGAGATTGTTGGCCAGGGAGGCGTGACGCTGGAGGAGCATTGGAAGATTAATGGAGGTCCAGGGGCGTACAACTCAACTTCCGTGAACGGATTTCCCAATTTCTTCTTGATTTTAGGTAAGGAACACAGCGTATAGCCTGCGGTTGAAGACCTCATGCTTGGTATGCTAATGGCTGGTCTGCGCAGGACCCAACACCACACCAGGACACACATCTACAGTCATGGCCATTGAAAACAGCGTCAACTACTCCCTCCGCGTCATCAAGCCAATTATCCAAGGTAGCGCCACACAGCTGGATGTCAAGCACGAAGCAGAATCCCAGTATGTAGACCAAGTGCAAAACGATCTCAAGAAGACGGTATGGTTCTCGGGGTGCAGCAGTTGGTACAACAGAACCCTAGGAGGCAAAGTGCACAACGCGATGGCGTATCCTTATTCGCAGGCTTGGTTTTGGTACAAGTGCTTGTTTCCGACTTACAGTGATTTCACATATGAGGTGAGTTTGACCAGAGGGAGCTGGCTTTCTCGTACGGAGTAGGGAGTGCCATACTAATGATTTGACACCTTTAGGACATTAAAGACTCGTCCACAGCGAAGAAGGTCCTTTAGTGCGTTAAATGGTCGTGATTGGCGAAGGAGGTATAAATAACGCGATCAAGTTCTTCATATAGTCGGGTGAAGTCTTTCTCAAGGGAACCATTGAGGTGTCAAGGGTGGAGAAAGTGGGTGAGATATCTGTCACGGCTATTACAGAATCGGATCTGGCATGTAGATGACTTGCGGCGCAGTTTTCATGTAAAGAATTAATATGTCATGGCTAATGAATCCTGTGTGGTAGGCGCATAAACATGAGGTTCCTTTCGCGCCCCTACCCAAACACCTCTAAAAATTCATATAACAATTTGGCTCGTTCACGTTGATCCTATGTCAGTGCAGCCCAAGACGCCATCTCTGTTCTAACTCAGCTTTAAAGACAGCATCGCCATCAAGAAGAGCCTATACTATCCACTCTCAAGAGACAAATCGTGAGAGGGGGGCTGGAAACCACTGGGCTGGAACGGTGCCTCGGCTCAACACCTTGGCCCATTCCAAGCTCTAGCCCCGTTTTCCCCGCCACTCGCCAAAGGCCGCAGCGGTTCCCCAGATATTTTGTTTTGGGTATACTAACCTAATAGCTATTAGGCTGGTTTGAATTTGGACAAGTCAGGATTTTCCTATCCAGCCCATTTCCAGGGACCAGGGGACGTGACTCGCAGAACTCCATTGGCCTAAGCTGGATTTGGGGGGACTTTACGAGCCACAGCGATGGGCTTCCGCTGCCTGGGATGCATATCCACAATTCATACACACCCACCCAACGACCACCAGACTGTCCACACCAAAGCTCTCTTCTACTGCAAAGCCTCGACTTTGTTTTTTATGAAGACAGCAAAAGAAATCGTGCTAGGCATGTGAAAGGCTTGCTTACCCCGGATTTTGCCCCTCGTGCCGTTCCTGGCTACCCGTTAACAAGGCGATCGATCTTGACATCAAATGGCAAGAGGGAAACTCAACTCATTCAATACATGGCCAATGTCCTCCATGTCTGAGTAAACAAACACTCGCGATATTGTTATTGTTACCAGCTGCGTATGTTGTGAATACGTCATGGCTCCAGGCGGCCAATCGCGTCTGCGGAGACGCAAGATTTCCCTGGCTTGTGAACCCTGTCGGGAGCGCAAGTCCAGATGCGATGGCGTGAAGCCGATATGCTCGACATGTCAACGGCGATCGCTGCCCCTAGAGCGCTGTGTTTATAAGCTCGACAATGCGAGGACGGCCAGTACAGATGAGTCCGTCTCTCTGTTTTATTTTCTTTGCTTTGTCTTTCTTTGATAAATAACGCAAGCAAGCTCTGACTCCCCGGCGCAGATATATCAAAGTGCTTCATGACCGGATACGGCGGCTGGAGCAAACTTGTACGGACAACAACGTCGATATTCCACCTCTAGACGCAGGCATAGCTAGCGAGGAAGAGGTGCCGACAAGATGGAATGCGGATAGCCTTCGCATTACTTCCCATCGCCGATTCAGCAGCAACTCCAATCATCCCTTCCATGGTATGGAAACTCCAACGCCCAGCCTCAACGATGGCCGGATCGGCGGCCAGATCCCCCCTGGCGCAAACACAATGGACACGCCAGTATCAGTCTCAACTGCGTACTTGGACTTGAACACCAGAGAGTCGACTCGGACGCTGCAGGCTTCGCCGACTTCGAATGATCCTACGCAGAGCAGCACCGTGACGGCCATGGGGACCGTGACGGCCGAGGACGACGCCAGCAGCGCGGAAGACTTTTATGGCAGCTCTTCCACCGCCTCATTCTTGAAAGAACTCTTCGAGTCTATGAAGATGCCTCAAACACGTGTGCCTCCCTCAATGCGACCTCCAGAAATAGCATCCACGGCAGCCGCCCCACCCAGGGATCATAATACACAGCCTGGACGCCGCGACCCAGCTTACTATGTCCAGGCGCAGAACTACTCCCTCCCTCCTCGCGATCTCGCCGACCATCTCCTAGACCGATACCGCCAGCACGTCTACTACCTCTATCCCTTCTTCCATCTCCCGTCTTTCGAACACGCATACCGCAGCCTCTGGCAATCGAACAACGAGCCTGCCCCAACACCATACAATCTCGGTTTAGGATGCGACCAAGAAGCTGATGCCACCACCATTCTCTTCCACTGCGCTCTAAATGCCATTTTCTCTCATGCCTGCCACTTCTCCGACCTTCCCCCATCTGACAAATTGATCGCTTCGCACACATTCTTCATGAGGGCCAAGTCCTTTGTTGGCCTGGACCTGCTTGAGGCAAACAACCTTGCTGTGGTCCAAGTTTTTCTCATTATCGCCCTTGCATTACAGAGTACGCCGTATCCGAGCCGGTGCTGGAATGCGGCTGGCATTGCGTGTCGGGTTGCGCAGGGTTTAGGGCTACATACGGAGTATCGCCAGGATAGACGACAAAGCCTGGAGAAGGAGATTCGGCGGAGAGCATGGTATGGGTGCGTCATGATGGACTTGTAAGTGGACTGCCAACGTACATCTCCAAAACAAAACTCGTTTACCAACTAACATTGGCAAAGGCTTGTGAGCATGACGTATGGCCGCCCAGCCATGGCTACCATGGTTTCCTCTCTGCCCTTGCCGTCTGGCATTGATGAAAACCCGTCAAGCCCAACTCAACAACAACACCCACGGTCCAGTCTTGGTGTCAAATTTCTTTTCTTTTCCGAGAGCATCCGCCTCTGCGGCATACTCGAAGAGATTCTATCGCTGGTCTATCAACCGTGGCTGAATCGGGGAACCACTGACGATACTGAGTCAGGGGCCGATGCCAAGGCATACAACAGTCTAGATCGGATCATCGGTCTACACACTAAGCTATCCAAATTCGAGGCATCACTGCCAGGGGAACTCAGCTGGAAGCAGAAGCAGGTCCTGCCAAATGACTTTTCTGACGCAGATCAAGCACTGCTAGGGACGCAAAAGACAGTTCTTCACGCTAGGTTCATCTACTTGAGGATAATGCTGCTCCGCCCCATACTCACCCAGTTGACCGTCGATGAGCGCGAGCAGTCTGCCTCAGGGACATCGTCGACAGACCCGCTCGTGGCCGGCACGACGATCCACTGCGCACAATCCTGCGTGGAAGCCGCGGCAGAGTTGCTTGGACTCATTCACAGCACGTACCAGACCCAGTCGTCGCGGGATACATGGTGGTGGAACGCACTCTGTATGTCCCTGATCTTTTTTCTCTAGTCTCTCACTCACATAGTACAATGCTAATGAAGAGACCTTTTTTTTTTTTTTTTTTTAACAGACGCCAGCACTTCGGGCATTGTGCTTATCATCGCCCAGACGTGTTCATCCTTGTGGCCCTCCCTAGATGCCGACCTCATGGCCACATCCTGGAAACATTGCGAAGAAATCCTTCAGCAAGTCGCATCCTTTAGCGAATCGGGTCAACAGTCCCTCAAGCTTCTACAAACGATCCACAGCAGAATCTGTGCATCCAACCGAGGTAAGCAGGTCACCTCATTTTACATCATCATCATCATCATCATCACCATCCGGACCCCTTCAAGACATCCCTCTGAAGGAGAATAATTACTCACGCTGATTCGATCGCTAGGCGAAGACAACACGCCCCCATCACCTCGGGAGAGCATCTCCAATGACATGGCGAATGCCATTCTCCATTCCATGCCCTTGGACTTTAATGCGGTGGATTTCGGTATTCCTGGAGCGACGGGGTTTCAGGGCCTTGCCAATATGGATGTGATGGGCTCGTTTTTCAACCTAGACACTTCGGTTTTTAACAACATAGGCGAGTTTGGTTAAAGAGAAGTTTGGGGGTTACTTGTTTTGGAGTGAAATGTAAGAGTTTAATGACTGCAGTGAACACCGCAAGCGATTTATGTCTGTTAGCTTTTTTTTCTCTTCTGTATCCCTCTAGATTTTGCTTGTCTAATTCTACAATTTTTAACCGGCTTTGATACCGTCTATTTCTTTTCTTCCTATGACATCAAAAATACCCTTGTAGAAGATCCATGCTATGCATTAATATTCCTGCTTTCCGGTACCAGACACCAACAACACCACGCTCCCCAGTTGCCGCTTGACGTCCTCCTGATTCACGTCGTGCGTATCCTCCACCTCGCCCCACTGCTCCGCCTGCCAGTCAACCTCCAGGCTCGTAGACTTGGCGGCCTGATAGGTGCCAAACTGCCCTACCGGCACCATGTGGCTCGTGCCAACAAGGCCTTCGCTCCACTCGGCAACTATGCGGGCGGCTGCGATGCAACTCTTGCCTGCGAGGACGGCTCTCTCCAGGCCGGCAAGCTCCCATGCGTCGAGGCCCATGATCCATCCTTGGACGACCTCTCGTACGCCTTCGCCCTGCTTCTGGGGCATGATGGAGTGGCCGTCCAAGACGGGTTGAATCGTGATACCCGGCCACACAAAAGCTGTTAGGTATGAAACGGTCTCCTCAGCTGCCTTCTTCTGCACATCTCTCAATGACTCTCCCGCATCGTTCTTCCGGTCATGCGGTCCAGCCGGGGGTGCCCAGCACAGCAGCGAGTCTGTGTCCAGGTATCTCAGCACAGTTGTGGTGATTCCCGTCCGAATCGCACCAGACCCGGACTTGGTGGATGCATCGTCTTCAAGGATGTCGAGGGCGCGGCAGATGAGGCTCGTTAGGGGGATGAGGTGCTGCTTGGTAGCTTGTTGTGGGGAGGTGAGGACGTCCCATTCAAGGGCGAGGGCAGAGGCGAGGTTTGGTTTCGAGAGGGGGATGCGGATGATGGCTTTTGTTTGAGGGTGTCTCAATGGCCGGGCGTCAAGAAAGACTTGCAGTGCACCTGCGACGGCATTAGTATTTTTGGTCCGCGCAACCAGACAGACAATTATTAAGCTTGGTGGCGCCCGACTCACCATCTACCTCCTTTACTGTGACGTCCTTCCAAAACCGCTTAGCCAAGACACCGGTCTTCATATCCTGCGCATTGCGAATTTCTTTCGCCGTCTTCAGCATCTCAGCTTGCTTCCTCCGCCGCTCTACGCGTTCGTGGGCATTGCGCACAGTTGGAGTGGGCGGCTCAGGAGGGGGTCCTGTGCCGACTATCGGCGCGACGTTTGCTGCCCTAGCAAGAGTATAGTGGATGTGGCGGCTTTGTGAAGAGGATGTATTGGCGGCGAGGCGAGGAGCCGCCAGTCGAAGCGGTATTCGTGAAGGCACTTTCATTGTTGTGTCTGGAGTTTGGGGGCGGGTGGGTTTGTTTGTAGTGAGGGTGAGAAAAGGGAGAGACGATGAGATAGAAAATTCGCGGTCAGTGTGGTGGCCAGCTGGCGAATGATGTCAGTTTAGGAGTTGGATTTTTAAGGTGGGTAATCGGTGAGAACCACTCACCGAAGCGAAGCGTTCTTTAAATAAGGAGATCTCCCTGTATCGACTAATAATGACGCTGGGGTAAGTCTTTCAACGTCGTGAATCAACTAGATGAACGCCAGGAGGCAAATCTAACGAAAGAAAGGCTCAACCAATGATGTCTAACCATTATATGAGCTGTGGCTTATTCAGGGTCTCCATTGGTTGTCTAAAACGAAGCACTGCCAACGAAACGAAGGAGATTATGTATTACGAAGACTATCAGGCCATTTCTCTATTCAACATTTTCAGAATGCTAACTAGATAATTAATCAACCAATCTCCATTAGAATCCCCAACGTCGACAATTCTAAGTAGTTTTCATAGGGCGGACCATCTTCAGGATAGAGGCCAACTAAAATATACACACGCAGCGGGATCCCAAGTGGAGGCTCGCTGGTTAAGTAGGTGTCACGTGACTCTGCACACCTCCCCACCACCCCCATCCCATCCCTGAGCCTTAACGTGTCAACGTGGTGGTTTTCGAGGGACTCGGTCAAAACCACCAAGACGCAAGTCACCATATCCTTCCTCTCCGACCAAACCGCCCAAGATGAGCTACGGCAAAAAGGACGAGGATGCGGATCTGGGGCTGGTCAAGGTGGACCGAACTCAGGTCTTTCAAGAGGGTATGTTGGCCCGCAATGGGAATCTTGGATCCTCTCCCTCCATGGTGCACTCAGTCAGTGGTAGCTAAATTGGCGGACAGCACGATTGTTCAACAGCTCCCCCATCCAGCCTCGAAGATGTCGCATCCTCCTGACCAAGATCGCCCTTCTCCTCTACACTGGGGAGAAGTTCCCTACGAATGAAGCCACTACCCTCTTCTTCGGCATTTCGAAGCTCTTTCAGAACAAAGATGCCAGCCTGCGACAGATGGTCCACCTGGTCATTAAGGAGCTGGCCAACTCTGCGGAGGATATCATCATGGTTACTAGCACCATTATGAAAGACACTGGAGGAAGCAGCGAGGCTATCTACCGCCCTAATGCCATCAGAGCTCTGTGCCGAATCATTGATGTGGGTGACGAAGAATGAAGGAGAGCTATTCCCCCCTGACCGACAGCTACTGACAAATGGTGTCCCCCCCCCCCAGGCCACAACTGTCCAATCGATCGAGCGAGTTATGAAGACAGCTATTGTCGATAAGAACCCCTCAGTCTCCTCCGCCGCGCTTGTTTCATCATATCACCTTCTCCCAATCGCTAGAGATGTCGTTCGACGATGGCAGGGTGAGACCCAAGAAGCAGCCGCCTCCTCAAAGTCTGGTGGTGGTTTCTCTCTGGGCTTCTCATCCTCAAGCGGCTCATTGCCCATGAACAACTCTACAATGTCACAATATCACGCCATCGGCCTGTTGTATCAGATGCGCATGCATGACCGTATGGCTCTCGTCAAGATGGTCCAGCAGTTCGGTGCTGCTGGAGCTGTCAAGAGCCCTGCCGCCGTTGTCATGCTTGTTCGACTTGCCTCTCAGCTTGCAGAGGAGGACGCCTCTCTCCGGAGGCCCATGATGCAGCTCTTGGACGGGTGGTTGCGGCACAAGAGTGAAATGGTCAACTTTGAGGCAGCCAAGGCCATTTGCGACATGAGGGATGTTACCGATGCTGAGGTCAACCAGGCCGTCCATGTTCTCCAGCTCTTCCTGACCTCCCCCAGAGCAGTCACCAAGTTTTCTGCTCTTAGAATCCTCCACAGCTTTGCTTCTTTCAACCCCACCGCCGTCAGTGTTTGCAACCCCGACATTGAGCTCCTCATCTCCAACTCCAACCGATCCATTGCGACATTCGCCATCACCACACTACTCAAGACTGGTAATGAGGCCAGCGTCGATAGGCTCATGAAGCAGATTTCTGGCTTCATGTCGGAAATCACTGATGAGTTCAAGATTACGATTGTCGAGGCTATTCGAACCCTGTGCTTGAAGTTCCCCAACAAGCAAGCTGGCATGTTGACCTTCCTCAGCGGTATTCTGCGAGACGAGGGTGGCTACGAGTTCAAGCGCGCTGTTGTTGAGAGCATGTTTGACCTGATCAAGTTCGTCCCCGACTCCAAGGAGGATGCGCTTGCTCACCTCTGCGAGTTCATTGAGGACTGCGAATTTACCAAGTTGGCTGTGCGAATCTTGCATCTCATCGGTCTGGAAGGCCCCAAAACTGCTCAACCCACCAAGTACATCCGCTACATCTACAATCGTGTTGTCTTGGAGAATGCCATTGTCCGAGCCGCCGCTGTTACTGCCCTCGCCAAGTTTGGTGTTGGGCAAAAGGACCCTGAAGTCAAGAGCAGTGTCAAGGTGTTACTCACACGATGCTTGGATGATGTTGATGATGAGGTCAGGGACCGTGCCGCCTTGAACCTCAAGCTCATGGCTGAGGAGGATGACGAGACTGCACGCAACTTTGTTAAGAACGGTAAGACAAAATGAAATGGTGCCACATGTTATTGTCGTTGCTAACCCCACTTCTAGACAACATGTTTTCACTTCCTTTCTTCGAACAGCAGCTCGTCCTGTATGTAACGTCCGATGACAAGTCTGCGTTCGACACGCCTTTCGATATTTCCAAGATTCCAGTCGTCACCCGGGAACAGGCAGATGCCGAAGACAGGACTAAGAAGCTGACTGCTTCCACCCCAACATTGAAGGCTCCCAAGGCTGGCCCCACCAAGGCACCGACAACCGGAGCGGAGGCTCTGGCTTCTGCGAATGCTCAAGCCCAGAGATATGCAGAGGAGCTCTTACAGATTCCAGAAATGCAGGAGTTTGGCAACGTGCTCAAGTCATCGCCTCTTATTGAGTTAACTGAGTCCGAGACTGAATACGTCGTCAGTGTGGTGAAGCACATTTTCAAGGAGCATATTGTCTTACAATATGAGGTCAAAAACACTCTCCCCGATACGGTCCTCGAAAACGTGTCTGTCGTAGCCAGCCCTGCAGACGAAGAGGATCTAGAGGAGGTTTTCATTATTCAGGCGGAGAAGCTTGCTACAAACGAACCTGGAAAGGTTTATGTTGCATTCAAGAAGTTGAATGGAGAGGGCTCACTACCCATTACAACATTCTCCAACGTACTCAAGTTCACTAGCAAGGAGATTGACCCTTCGACAAACGAGCCCGAGGAATCTGGTTACGATGATGAGTACGAGGTGTCAGAGTTTGATCTCAGCGGTAGCGATTACATCGTACCGACATTCGCCAGCAACTTCAACCATCTCTGGGAGCAGATTGGAGCATCAGGAGAAGAGGCCGAAGAAACGCTGCAACTGAGCGGCATGAAGAGTATTGCCGGTAAGTTTATAATATATCTCATGATACATAACAGGACTGACAAGGTCATATAGAGGCAACCGAACAACTGGCCAAGGCCTTGTCTTTACAGCCGCTCGAGGGAACCGATGTTCCAGTGAATCAAAGCACACACACACTCAAGCTCCTAGGCAAGACTGTCAATGGCGGCAGAGTTGTGGCTACTGTCCGTATGGCATACTCTTCAAAAACTGGTGTCACAACAAAGATTACTGTCAGGGGCGAGGAGGAAGGCGTTGCGCCTCTTGTGGTTGCATCTGTGGCTTAAGTGTAGGCAAGCTGGCGTTGAGGGTAATAATGTATTGGTGGTTAGACAAATTTCCCTGGCAAATTTTGCATTCAGTATCGTCACACAGTCGTCGCTACCATTGCAGTTTCGAATTTGCCGCTCATATATAGTCTTTGAGCGACAATGTCTATTCAAAAAAAATGGGATGCAGGTAACTAGTTCTATGTGTTCACGGTGGATTTACGTCTTGGAGCTGGTTTCAGGGGATTCCGATTAACAATGTGAAGATGGGCAGCATCGGCATGGCAGCAAGAGAGGGTGGATAGCTTGAATGACGAGATGATGAATATTTTAAAATGGGCAATCATGGATTTCTTCAAAAACTCGAGTGTCTTGACGAGTGGCTTCGCCCCGTAGATTTGCGCCTTTGCGCCGTGTCAAGGATCCTCGTAGCTCGAGTACATTTTCGAGTTAGATTACGATAGCCAATAATAGGGTCCGCCGCGTGTCAGAGGAGGTTGTAGCCTGACTACCTAGGTAGGTAGATTGGTAGGTCTATGTTACCTTGTCTGCTTTCACCGCGCGAACAAGCAAGGGACCAGGAGCTATTATTAAAGCTATCCATCCCATCTGGTACTTCGTGCCAGGGTCTCTAAAGATTCAGGGTTCTCCTACTCCACAACTACAGTATAAATATTGCGGGTTTTCAAGATAAAGCGAGATGTGGTGATCAAGGAGACGTCTTGTTACATTAAGAACTCAATTAAACATTCCGGAAGTTTACCGCCTATGACAGTGAGAGCATTTACATGGGGTTAAAGATGGAGATATTGTGAAGCACATATTATATTTCATCGAATGTAAAGCCATGTTGTGATGCGTCAATATCCAGCTGTCTTTCACCGCTGCTCAGGTGTCTCGCATTTTTGCTTTGAATGGGTAGATACACATAAGGAGGTTAAAATCGTAGTATATTTAGCATTACCTTGGACAGTTGGTGGGAGGGTATATTGAAGGTTTTCGTGTTGGAAGTGCTTTCGATGCCATCTGCCGTAGTATTTGTTCATGACTTTAGGACTGAGGCGCTTAGTCCCATGCTATTACCCATCTATCTCCCACCTTCTATTGCTCTTCAAGATATTCTCGGCAAGGATTCATTAGGCGAGACGAGAGACATATCCTGGTCCGTCCTTATATCTTTAATTTGTTCATACGAATCCCCTGCCCCAGCACAATTGGGTATCACTCAAAGGTCGCTACAACATTGTCAGGTTTGAAAGGCTAGTATATCATATCAGCGTAGCAGCTTGACACAATCGATGTCGCGGTTGCATATTACCAAGAATACCAAAGTCATATACATAATATAAAGCGTTCAGAAGATTAGCAGTGCAAATCTCCAGCGGACAAAGAATGTTCCCAGTCCGCTAGTTTAGATGTATCTTTATCGACGTACTTAACTATGCATAAGACGAATCTTGCTAATGCCATGTCGATGATCCAAGCTTCCTAGATCAAGAAGCTACAGCTTCAGGTGACGATGACCATCAAGACGCCTGATCCAGGGTAGCCAAACGTATCGATGTTAACACCACTTGTGTTAAAGGCACATTAATAAATTTATTACAACCGGTTTTCCTTTATCAATGTGCGGGATATCTATGGCGATCATTGTACACATCTGCCAGCAAGGCATGCTCCGTAAAACAACGCAGTTTGCGCCACTCGCTATTATTCTCTGGTTTTTTCTCTCCTGCATGACGGCTTATAGCCCCACGCGGGCCAGCCGGGTAGCTCATAATAAATGCAGCGAGAAGCTGTCAGTTGCAGGTCGGCACGAGAGGTGTTTTTTTTTTGTTGGGGAAACTTGAAGTGGCATGGTTACGTCACATGGCATTTTGCTTGTCTGTACGAGAAAGGCGATGCATCACATGCAAAGTTGTAGGGTAAGTGAGTGACGACACATGACCATTCCCTTTTGAGCCCCGGCTTGCGAGTACATACAGAACCAATCAATGATTTCTTGTTTCTCACAAGCAGACAATAGCCGGAGAACAGGTGACGATTTGAATGTACACGACGGTACTGACAATGAATGATGGAGATCGATCAAGAAAGAAAGAAAATGTTGGCATGCTGAGCTAATGCGGAGGGAATTTCAGCGCGAGCCACCACTGCTGCTGCGTTCATGGATGATCCTCCAAAAAAAAAAAAAAAAAACTTCTGCAATTAAGGCACGCCACCATGTGCATTCGGATTGTTTAAACCCTTTTGTCTCAGCCAACAAAGCACGCCGGAAATGGCGCCCGAAGGGTGACGAGACACGGGCCGCGTCCATGGGATTTCTGAGCTGGCAGTGTCGTGTGTGTGAGGAATATAGGTTGCACCGAACGCGGGAAACACATGCCGCTATCATTCATTCATTCATTCATAATCGAGGGAGACTAATACGGACAGACGCTATTCAAGACTTCTTTGTACTACCTATCTTTTCTGTCCAAGTCGCCACTGCTATTGGCCTTCACGTGTTGGCAGCCGAGGCGGCTGAGGTTCTCCAGGGCTCTTGTTAGCAGCCCATGCCTAGGGCAGGGTAGGGGAGGGGGTGGGAGGGATAAGTGACTTGGCAGTACCTGGGGCTTTTAGGGCTCTGGGATGCACCCGATAGTGCATCAAAGAAGTAAAAAAAGACAGATGCAGGTGGCAGACGGGGCTGATTTAAGCCTTTGTTGGCTTGCCCCCGGCTGGGCTCAGGTACTTCAACTACCTGACGCCTCCCTCGCTCTCCCCCCAAGCTGGACCTTCTGTCAGCCTGGAAGAATGTAGAAATACGACGCGAGGCAGAGCTGGCAAAGGCCCCGAGTACCTGCAATCGGTTAACCCGCTAAAAAACAACCCGAGTACTGGCCTGACCTAGGCCAAGACAATCTCCCTGACGCATTCCATATACCTTACTTGGCCCGTCCAACCTTCTTCCTCTCTCCCCCAAAACCCATTTCTCAGCTTTTTGCCTCCTCGCAAAGCCCCGGAACAGCTTGCTCGCTCTGCAGCCGCGACGCCATCTCCATTCGCCTCGCCAGACATCTCTCCTGCAGAGTGCGCAACTCGACTTGTCCCGGCGCGATGAATGCCATACAGCAAAAGTGTCGCCCGAAGCACCAGGTGCTGGTGCTCAAGTGCTATCCCCGGACCACCAAGGGGGCCGTTGACGTCAAGCCAAACAGCAGCGAGCTGAGCTACCTCCTGTACTACGCAACCAGTCGCCGCTCCAAGATTCAAAAGATTGGTGCATTTCTCGAGAAGAAGACGGCCAGCGATGTCTGGCGCATGCGCATTGGGTATGTGGACTTGCCTGTCCTGAAGCTCTGCCGGGGCTTCCGCCATCACCGCCACCACCCATCACTAGTCTTCTGTCCCGAGATATAACGTCGAGAAGCTAGAAATCGTGCTAATCCACAACGTGTCTTTGTAGAAATGTGCAGGTGACGCTGGGAATTCTCGCCGCCCTGGTCGAGAAGTCACCCAAAGATGCCGTCCTCATCGCCCCCTGTATCCTCAAGATCCTCGACCTTATCCTCCGCTCCAACGATATCACCATGATCGAATCCTCCCTCCCCACCTGGGAAGCGTTTTGCGAGCACCACGATGCCTCCTCCCTATTCGCCGACCAAGCTTATCTGACCCAATACGTGTCAATTGTACGATCCTACGCGTATCTTGCTTCGACTCGTAATGCCCCGAACAAAGGCACGACCAGCCGACCCATTCAGATGCGCTGGAGAAACGCCGGCCTCGAGGCAATCAAATGCATTACGACGTCCGATTCCCTATCCTCCGCTATCGGGCGACAAGTCGATATTATAGTTCCTATGATTCTGGAAAACCTGTGGACCGAGGACGACGATTTTGTCGATGTGTTACTGCAACGGGTGGAAATAGAGGAGAAGGTTGATAGTGAGAAACTCCTCCGTCGTAGGACGAGCATCGCTACTGTAAACACAAGTGACACTGGCGGTGATGCAAATCCTCTTGCTATTTCGGGAACGGCCCTGGATGTTGACAGGATGGCCGAGGAAGACACTGGTGTCTTGGCCTTGCAATGCTTGAAGAGTATCTTCGTGGTACCGAACCGAGCACAGATCTATTCGGCCACGGGAGCTCTGCTCAAATTCGTCGCTGAAAGGGTAAACATGGGAGAGAGGGTAGTGGCTCGAGATGCACAGACTGGCCGAGATTCCGGATGGGCTGTCAAGATTTTCAACACCATTGCCCGTTGGGCCCCCGTGCAGGATCGGTACATGATTTTGGTGGTGACATTGGATACAATGACGCACACTCCGATGAAAGATGATACCTTGAGCCAGCATATGACACTGGCAACAATGATTGAATCTCTGTTGAGGTCTGACATCAACCTGATTGGTCTGAGCGTGATGGATGTTCTCCTGGGACTTATTAAGCAAATCAGGAAGCTGTTTACGCTCTCACAAATCGGAAGCCGAGCTGAATCTCCCGATGGGGAGAAGACAGAAAGTGAAAAGGAACACGGTCATCAGGACCCACGTAAGGAACTGTTGGAACGACTCGAACAATGCATAGGAGATCTTGCTAGTCACATCTACTATGCTGATCAGATATCCGACATGATTGCCGCCATTGTAAACCGACTTAAACCTAACCGATCGCCTAGCAACATTTCAACACCACAGGGAGAAAAAACAGACGCCAACGGCAACGAGCATGGTGGCCAAGTCGCCTCGTCAGCATCGGCTGCGGACTTGACAGAGAGTCAACTCTCCAACATGGACGCATACTTTTCCTACAACGCAGGACGCATCTCCGCTCTCCGGGTAATCAAGGGCATATTGCAGGTTGCGAATCCGAATCCGAATCACAACACTAACAAGGACCTGTCACGCAGCCGAGTGCCTATTAAGGTCTGGGAGGGTACCCAATGGCTGTTACGTGACCCAGAGGGTCGAATCCGGAAGACTTATGTCGATGCCCTTATAGCATGGCTGGACCTCGAGACGACACACACCGATCTGCTTGCGAGAGATGAGACTTTTAACTTCCGCCAGTCGTCTGTACGAAGCACTCGAGACTTGACGAGTGCTCGACGTGTAGTCTCCAGTGCATCTAACAGAGAGCGACAACCGAGAGGGAGACGGTCTCACTTCCTCCCGCAACTACACTTGACCATTTTCGACAACGCGCTGCACTTTGTGGAATACGACAACGACCTTACTATTCTACACACTCTTTTGACAAAATTGGTCTTCAAACTTGGCGTTAATGCTACACGATATGGCGTACCGATGATTTACCGGCTTCAGGAGGAGGTTCAGGAGGTCGATCAGCCTATTCACAAAGTTCGCATAGCAGCCCTGTGTCATGGCTACTTTTGGGCTTTAACCGAAAAATTTGATTTTGAGGCATCGGCAGTTGGTCGTGCCATAAACAACGAAGTTATTAGAAGGAAGAGCAAGGGCTTTTGGGTCGAGGGTATCCATGTGCCTGCTCCATCAATCGACCAGATTGGACAGCCAGGCCGAGCGCGACCCAAGCCAGACTGGGATCTCAGTGCACTGGAGACGGAAGAGCTCTTACCGTTTGATGATCGGATCTCCCTGGTGCAATGCATCTCTACAGGATATGAGGAGAGCACACTATCACCGCCGACCAGCCCTGTCGCATCCCCAGGGCGAACGCTGTCTGGCCCTATCCTCGGCCAATCCCTGAGTTCTGGGCCGAGACTGGATCATGTTATTGAATTGCCAAGCCTCTATCGTGAACAGATGATGATCGAGTGGTCGAGAGAAGAGGTTGCCTCCGCATTGGCTGCCGAAGGCAAGACTGAATCGATCAACGGCTCCAAGAATGGGACAGTCGCTACGGGCCTGAAAGCAATGACCATTACCACCATGAACGGCAATGGTAACGGTCATATGGCTGTCTCACTCTACGGCAGCCAGCATAACTTAAGGCCGCACTCTGCTCAACCGTACGTTGACCGGGATCACCTCAACCCACTATCCAAGTTCCGGCAGGCCAGCGTTCGCAGCGGAATCTCACCGACTTTGTCAGCGTCGAGTAAGGCGGGCGTTACATCGGTGGAGCAGCTCAAGCGCGCGCTCTCAGGCAACGTCTCCCCCAACGGAACCGGCTTCACCTCTGAGGAAGACAGCGCCGACAGCATGGTGAGCTATGATTATAGTCCGTCGGAAAAGAGCTTCAGCCCAACAAGTGCGGAGCACGATCGCCCGGGCACTTTAGGTGAACCTCTTAAGCGGACCGCCTCTGGTAATGCCGGTGGGCCCCTAAGCTCAAACCCGCCTCACGAACTTGGGCCCAGATTAGACGAGTATGAGGAGAACGGAGAAATAGAAGACGATATTCCACCAGTGCCGCCGTTGCCAAATCTGAGCTCCTTGTCAGAGAGGGGATCACTTCACGGAGGGGTTGCGGTCCATGATTATGGCGGCAAGGCCACGAGGCGCAATCTTAGCAGCCGTGGAGGAGACAACTTGGCTGCACGCTCAATTCTAGGAAATGAGGATGGGAACAAGGCACTGGACCTTAATGCATTACTTCGAGGCATCGACAGCCGCCGGTCTGGCGAAGGCAGCTTGGGCAACCTTACCAAACCCCCATACTAGGGACATTCCTTATTATTACATGCATCAAAACAGAAGGTATCAGGCTCATTGGGGATTCAAAACAAAACAAAAAATGGAGGAGGTTTATTTTCTACATATACTATTATCACAGCCAACCGTCGTATACATGCTGAAGACACATGCATGGACCTTTTTTGAATCTTTCTTTTGTACTTGACACTATCAAATAAGTGGCATGGGGGCTGGGGGTTTCATCACTTGTGGGAGTTTGTTAGGACGAAAGATGTAATTGAGATGGGAACGTGATATTGGATGGATTAGCCTCTTATTAATTTTGTTCATTTTCCCCCCCATCACATTCTTACAAGTACACAAAAATCAAGCAGATGGGCTACAGGGACGAAACATGTCCGGTAGTGGTGGAAGGCCATACGAGGTTGGGGAATCCTACGGTCTTATACGACAAAAAGAAGGAGAAAAAACCAAACCAAGGACAGGACAGTGGACATGGTTCTCTTTGTAAGAAATATTGTTTCTTAGTAGTAGTGGTAGTAGTTGGTGGTGGTAGAAACAGCAAAGACCTTGTTTTTTTGCTGGTCTTTTTTTTTTTTTTTTTTTTTTAGAATATTAGCAGGCTGAGCCTGGATATCAATTCTTTTTTTTTTTTTTGAACTTTTTTTTTGTTTTGTTTTTGTTGTTTCGTAGTATGTGGTGTTTATCAGTGAAGAGATGCGTGCTTTTTAGATGATGGCTTGGGTATAGTGATGACGAAGTACTCTCTAGATAGAGGGGATTATCCGTAGGCTTCGTTGGATGCATGGTAATAGAGGGTGTTTTTTGCAGTCTCTATAGTTGGTCGAACAGCCTTTTATGTAAGATAAGCGGACGGATGTGAAAAAGCCATATAAGCCTATTTCGCTACAGGATATTCGAAACGCACACCAAGATGACGGTGACGGAGGGAAGAGTAGGGTTGCTGAAAATAGATGATGTAAAAGGATATAAACCCGCGATGTATAGTAGAAATATCTTATTCAACTAGAGAGTTGGCCTTGGTACCACGAGACTGTCTGATTGTGGGTAGTTTACATTGCTGATGTATGTCTTTTGGTTCATTTAGCAAGGTTACTGCAAGTATCATCATCATCTATTGTTGCGGCTTACACATATTCTGAGTCATTCGCGATTAGATGACCTGTGCTGGCGGAGAAGAAGGGGACTAAGGCTGATGTGTCTGTCTGTACATATGTGCGGACATGATCCAACCTCGAGAATTCATTTCTGTGTCTGTCCAAACTTTTTATGATGGAACTGCATGCCTTGTTTGGCAAAACAAAACAAAAATAAGAAGAGCGCATCGGAGCAATTAATTCGTATACGCTGTTATTATTAGTAGCAGCAGCAGCAGCAGAAACGAAACACGAAGCCAAGCCCTGTTTCTGAAGGGGCCGCCCCGGTCCCTTATCGAAAACGGTCGATCTGACCCGTTTACCCGCCCCTCTTTCTCCCTCCCTCGCCCCCCCCCAGCCCAGGAAGCACAGCCCCAATCCGCTCAAACAGATGGGGGTTCACCAGCCTGTTTTCCTTGGTTTCACCTCCTTTCTTCCATCCATCGCAATGAAGCCAGCCAGGGGAAGACCGAAAGAAATAAGGAAATAGAAATCGTTCTTTCTTCACGCTATTTTTGTTGGGCACGATTTTTGCCTTTTGGGACATCACGAAAGCGCCGCCCTGCTCTAATAACTTGCGTTGCATAGCCTCGGCGATAACTGTCCAATACACCGACGTCAACGACGACGACGACGACGACGACGACGAAGACGAAGACAACGCGCCATATTCAATTCCCGGTCTCCCCGATTTCCACTCGTAAAACCACGGTAGCCGGCGGTGGTTGGTGGAGCATAATCTTCGTTTTGTTTGCGAGGGCCACATTTTTGCTTTGAACTCGGACTTTTTTTTTGTTGGGCGCGCGCGCGATAACTGTGTCGTCAACGGCCCGGCCCGGGCCAGCTATGGATGCATATGGTGATGATATACGGCAGCACGAGTATCATCCCTCGCACTCGATTCCGGATGCTGCCTACCCTGATGATTCGCCCTACCGACCTGGGACTGGTGGAGCTGGGGTAGCGGCGGCGCAACAGCTGCAGTCGCACTCACAGTATCATGTCGGCGCTGGTGGTTACTTGCCGTCGACTAATCCTTCTACCATCGGGTTTGGGTCCCTTGGCACAACGGGGACAGCTCCCTCGTCCAACACCAGTGTTCACCACCACCACCACCAGGGAGCGTGGCCTCCATACGATATCCCGAGCAGTCCTCCTCCACCATACGATCCGAGCCAACCGCCAATCGCGTATTCGCCGCTCGACCTCTCAGCAGCGCCGCCGTCACTTCATCCACCACCGCCAACATCTAGCATAAGCACCGTCCGCACCAATGATAATCATTATCAAAACGGCGGTATACCGGGGCGACATACGCCAGAAGTCGTCCCCCTGCAGCTTATGCCATCTGCATCGTCACGTCTCTCGACTATTTCTCGTCTGCCGCAACTCGTTGGACCCGCAGCTTCGACGTCAGCCTTGACCCAAGGAAGCAGCAGTCCCGAAGATGCCGCCAAGTTTGATGCTGCAGTGGAAGCACGGCGCCGGCGCAAGCATCGACGACTTAAACTCTGTGTGGTGTTTATGGCAGTGGTCCTTCTCTTCATCGTCGCGTTAGCAGTCGGTGTCGCGGTGGGTATCTTCAAAGCTAGGCATCACGATAATGGTGGCAATGATGACCATCATGATCCCTTTGGCGGCCCTTGATGGGGGCCATAGCTACATCCATTGGTGATCGAGGGACGGTGAATTTATGGGGCTTTTCTTCTTCTTCTTCTTCTTCTTCTCCACATTCTTTTTAACATGAAGGCATTCGGCAAGGATATATTGGGCAGAATATCTTGGGAAGCGCGGCGCAACGGCGTTTATTATAAAATTAGGACAGGAAGCAAGCAGGCTATGAGGAGACACGGCGTTGATTCTGATTTTGATTTGACTTGATTCACCCTTTCTCTTTGTTTTTGTTGGAATGAGATTAAGAACACTTAGAAAGAACCAGCGTTCAAGGAAGAGGGGAGGGGGATAAACACTTGGAGGTTCAACTAACTAGCATGGGATTATTGCTTGTAAGTGGATATAGCGTATACCTAGTATAGCTCTGGCTCAACCATCGACGGCTCTCGATGAAAACGAGGTCGAGCCAGTCCAAACCTTCTATTACCTAAGTAATTCATACAAGTCAAGTTAGCATGAACGACGGCCGGCTCCGACAACTTCATCCTCACATTTTTTGCCAATCATCTCGCCTAATGTAGAAACTAGGTCATCCTAGATCGCATTTTTACTAGATAGTAACAGTTCAAAACAAAATCGACCTATCAAAGCTGTCGGTAGTGCGGGCATTGATAATATATACTCGTTTCGAGTTGGCAATCCGCTCGTGATCGTCTCTCTTATTATATGCACCACCACTTTCGCATGCTACGGTTTCCCTTCAGTTGGTGCATAAAAGGGCTGTGCTGGCCTGTGGATATCCTCGCAGGATCTCGGCTGATGCAATACTGGGCGGTCATCCATGTATGTGTCTTTTGGTAGGGCACCAACGGCGCTGCACTTCGCCCTAGAGCCGTTCGTTGTGGTGGAGATGGTGGGCGGACGGCACCGCCGATAGGCAGAAAACGTGGCGCGGGACGGCTCCTAAAACTCAATGGCGGGACTTGGGGATTTGCGAGAATAAAGACAAGATGGGCACTGACAATGGAGACCAGGGCAAACACATGGCAATTTGCCAATGTTGCATTAAAAATGCCTGATGCGGGACCTCCAACAACGATCACCCAAAAAAAATTATATGCCCCTTGATAAAGACACGCTGATTACTTATTCGATGTCGTATGCGTTTTGACTTTTTCCCTTTAGCCGTTGGACTCTCGGAACCCTGCTCCTCAGAGCCGAATAATGGCGGAGAGCATCGCAATTTGCACATGATACAAAGCATGTGCATAATATGTACACACATATATGTGTAGCAGTATTTACTGATCGATCAAGACCATGTTCCATTCCGCGCACGGGTCATTGAATACCTACTACATCAGGCGATTCAACCCTAGCAGTTGAGATCAGCTGCCGCACGTGCTCCCGCGCCGTTCAAAGTCTAAGTCGAACGAGGCTACTCTTGACATTAGTTGCGCAGCAGCAGTGATTCTTAATTCTTGAGGTTTGGTTTATTGTGTTGGTGGTTGATAAGTCTGTTTCTGAAGCCATACTTTCACAAGCCACCGCCCCCAAATCAGACTCGGATTGTACAAGAGTCGTCATTTTGGCGTCACTGGGAGCGGGCCAACGAGATCTTGACCAGCGCCAATTGATAGGCAGCTCCGAGGGCGCGGATGTCCAATCGGGCTGCACCTTGGGTAGCTTTTTCTTTTGGTTTTTTTTAATGCTTTGATGCTCGCCAGGGACGGTTGATCAACGCTAACGCTATAGCCTAGTCGGGCTCATGCTCTTGTCCATGCTCTAGTATGCGTCTGCAAATGCTGGTCGTAGTTGGAAAGACTTTCTGCAGGTTGCGCTGAAGAGGGCAAGTGAGCTAAGCTGCCGGCTTTTCCTACGGGTGCAGTGTCTTGGTACATGCGAGAGATCTTGTAATTCCGTGACAGCGATCGTGGTGCAATACAAACGTAATCATAATAGTTTGAAAGGGCATCCATCCATCAGCTGGTAACACGGCCAACGAGGCGTTGACTGTTGTCGTACTCAGCCATGAATTTGTATCGCATTTGCTTGCTGTTGGCTGGTCTAGTCTGTGCTTTCTCTGTCCGGTGTAGGCAGGGCAGAGATGTAGGAAGAGGAAGAGGTATCCCGAGAAAAGAAACTAAAAGAAGAAGAAAGGACAAGATGAGGAAATAAGTCAATCCACGGGCCAGAGGAAAGAGATGATAGAGCGTGGTTGGGTCTTTCCCGTCAATGGCCACTTTCACTTTGCAACGCCGCAGTACATCCAAAGTACAAGACACAATATAAGATACCTGTGTGATACGAAGGAGAAACCTTACCTTGCCTTTCCATTCTAGGCAAGGTTCGATGTTGTTAACTGCCGATGTCATATCTTACCTCAGGGTAATAACTGAAGACGGAATCTGCTCTCTCCTTGGCGGCGCCTTCCCTATGGCGATAACAAGCGCTGTCCGGCCAGCAGCAACAAGGAAAGAAGAGGCCAGCTCGCATAGTTGCTCCTGCTCCTTGGCGCTCCCTGGTGCTCCCTGGATAGACGGACCGAAACCCAGACCCAAAAAAACGGCTGAGCAGGCACCAGCATAGCTTCGCTTCTTCATGCGTGCGACTCTCCTATTTTCGTGAAGCCGGGGGGAAACATCAACGGCCTCCCCTCACTCGAATACACTCTCACATCAGTACTATCAATCAAATCAATGGCGTCCTCAGTTCAAGGAGGCTGATGGTGTTTGACAACCCTAAACAGGCGGTGCGCCTCGACTGCAACGGAACGCCTTTCCGGGGCATTAATCACGTCGGGTTTTAGCGCCTTCGGGCTGTGAGCCATGCTTCCCAGTGGCTTGAACCGCCATCTCCACTATCAACTCTTTGGCGAACCGGATCACTGACACTCTGGCAGTTTTACTTGGTCTCCGCGGGATAAGGAGAGAAAAAAAAAACGGGTTCTATCTAATAATTAATTGAATCGTCTCCAATCGCTGCTGCGGTGTGTCTTCTCCAACGACAAGAGAGGGTCATACAGTAGATAGATGGTGAGGGGAATGCTGGTGCTTTGTGCCCATGCATCTGTCCGCGCAACCTTTTGTCCGATGATGCTCTATTCTTAGCAACCACGATGAAGAGAAAGTCATAGTTTGGATTACTCGTACGAGGACGTACATACGCCGCGCCTTGCTCGGTACAACGATCCTCCTAAAAAGAACACCGAGAGAACGCTGGAAGAAATCCCGGTAGCTGGTCCCGAAACCGGCCGCCTCCATGGTGGTGCTGCTAAAAGTTTCACCTCCCAAGGGCCGCCCCCCCCCATGCGCTGGTGCTGGGGTCCCTAGGTTGGCGGTCCCAAATCCTTGGACGGCGGACCCGACACGACAACTCTGAATTCGACCAGCCAGCTTCAATTTGCACAACGGATCCCCATTTTCAAAGGCCCCTGTTGGTGCCCATTTGGTTGTTCTCGACAGCACCATTTCCCCAATTTCTCCTCAGCTGCTGACGCCGTCGCCGCTTCTCTTCTGGGCACACATCCTCAGTGTCCATTTTTCTGCTGTTGTGTAGCACTGTGTCTCATCTGCTGCTCCGTGCTTCCTTCGTCCCAACCTTCTGCTCTGCAAGGCTGTGGCTGATCACTTGTCATAGGGGGATGTCATGCATGCTGTGGATATACATACATAGGTAGTAGGTATGCTAACTTCCTATCCCCTCATACTGACCCTCTGCCAGTACATATTATTATATAGACTCAATGGTCATTCCTAATTGAGGCCAACTGACTGACCTCGAGAGCTAGCAACATATACATCTATCAAGCCTCTCAGCACTTTAACACCGGATCAAAACAGCCCAGACAGCACGCCATCTTCACATCACGCACTACCGCATAATAAACTTGAGCACCAGTCATTGTCCTGCCCTCCATCCCGAGCGTCTCCCTGCTGCCGTTGTCTTTCGATCCCGCCTTTTCGCTCTACGACAGTTTTTTCTCCTCACCCTTGCACACGCTCTTGATTTGCATTGAGCCGGTCAACAAATCAGGTCATGGCTTAGACTTTCCTTTTGGCTTTTCATGTCACTAGCCCACTGTCTCAACCGGCCGTTTTCTCTCTACAGCTTTCTGGCACCCTACCTGTGCCCTCTCTGGTTGAATTCCGTCCGCCGTATGCAACAGCATACAAGAACACAACTGTGTCCGGTTCAGCTCAGCTTGATCTGACCAGGTCGTATGGAATGCTTCCAAGTTCTCCAACGCGGAATCTCTACATTTAATACTGCGTCTGCATGGTTCTTGTTCTGACGGAATCTAAGAGAACTTTATCCGCCTACTATCGAGACCTGCCTTGGCACGGTATTCGACTATTGCTGTTCGGAATTGCGCTGCACACCATCATTTATCACAGCTTGCAGAATTTGTCGGCTCTCAGCTGAAGCCGTCACCTCGTCAAAAAACCCCACCAACTGCAGCAAGGGCAGAAAAAAGGTTCCTCAGAAGAGGTGGAGATAACAGCCTCGCAATAAGGCTTCTTCTCCCTTTGGACGACCACCCCCGCTCTACCGGATGTTTTATGGTTGTGACTGGTCGTTATTTCTGTTTGCCAGCACTATTAGCTCGACCCCCAAAAACAATGTCCTTCGCGAACCCCTGAATATAACCAACACTTAGCCCACGACGCTGCTTTCTGCAAGTAACCCGCATAAATTTTCCTCTTGACGACGCCGAGCGATAACCAATTGTTGGTAACACCTGTTGAGCTTAGCCAACAAAACTGTCCGACCAGTTTGACGAAGCGCCAATTTAATTCGTACACTATTCAACGACGTTTGCAGTTACTCAAAGAGCACCGGTCCGAACTTACACATTTTTTTTGGACGTCTTTGTTTCACACTACTTAGCGGCTGATCCATTTCCCTGGGCTTATCCAGGGACTGTGTGTCGTTGACGAAGTTGGGACACCGTCTATTTTGACCAGCTTCTCTTTATCACCTACAAGTCGCGGTGAACCGCTGCCAAGTGTGTCACCATGCCACCACGATACCCTTACCCACTGAGGTAAGATAAATTCCCTTTGATGCAAATACAGATTTTACACTTTGCAACCCCATTTGACATTCAGGAACTCTCGCTAACATGCAATCGTTTAATTCTAGTCGTGAGCTTCACGTAGTTGTTCTCGGGGCCGGTTAGTCTTACCTTCATCGTACACCAGAAATGGCTCTGGCTAATCACTCTAGATCAGGAGGTGTTGGGAAAAGCTGCTTGACTGGTGAGTTCACTGCCTACTTCTTCGCGAGCCGCTCGCTAGTAGGACCTGAAAGCTCATCTTGAACTAGCCCAATTTGTACACAATGAGTGGATCGAAAGTTACGATCCTACTATTGAAGATTCGTATCGTACTCAACTGCAAGTAGATGTTAGTATGACCAAAAATAGCCGTCCTCATCCATAACTTACTAACTTCTTCATGCAGGGTCGACAAGTAGTCTTGGAGATGTGAGTTTTATGCCGTAGCAACTTGGCAGAACAGAACCTCAATAACGACACATAACTAACAAGCGACATAGTCTTGATACTGCCGGTACCGAGCAATTCGGTAAGTGAACCCACCGTGTCGAAAGTATTGCTCGAGATGTTGGAGATCAAGTGCTGAGATATATGTAGTTGCTATGAGGGACTTGTACATGAAAACTGGACAAGGATTTCTCCTTGTTTTTAGCATCACCTCACCGTCATCATTGAATGAACTAGCCGGTCTACGCGAGGAAATCATTAGAATTAAGGACGATGAAAATGTTCCAATGGTGATTGTTGGTAACAAGGCCGACTTGGAGGAAACAAGAGTCATTCCACGAGCCAAAGGATTTTCAATATCACAGAAGTGGGGAGCTCCATATTATGAAGCTAGTGCAAGGACACGAAGTAAGTTCTGTATAGATACCTTGCTTATAGACGACCTCATCTCATCGTGACATACTTACCATTGACTACTAGCCAATGTGGATGAAGTCTTCATTGATCTATGTCGCCAGATGCTTCGCAAAGATGATGACGGACCCGATTTTGACGACACATACAAGACTGATCCGCTTCGAGGCTCCAATAAACGTCGGCGAAGGTCAAAGTTTCGAGACAGCAGCCATCCACGATGCATTATCTTATAATTGCTATGTCGATCCTCGTTTTGTGTTTTGTTTCGAAGATGGGTGGAGGAGATTGCATTTACGCAGAGTACACACAGAAGCGATCCAGGGCAAACAACAAGGAAGGCGTTTACGACATAGATTGGAACATACCCGGCGTTTAATTACATCAATTCTTGAGATCAACATCGAGGATGTTGATAAAAGCACTCGAATAAAGCTGTTTCCTAGCTGACGATGTGAGGGGGAAACTTCATCCCGAACGGGACCTCTGCCCATGAGAAGCGGTGCCCAACCAGTGTCAGTCTCAACTGTTGCTTAAAACCGCTCCGAGAAGACGGATAGGGGGAGTTTGGAGAAGGATTGGGTGAGCTACGTTGGGCATGAGCTATCATTACTTGGCGTTTTGGCACTTGAATGGACATTGGTTTGACGGAAATGAGGTCCATTGATCACCTCATTGATAAAAGGTGGCTGGACATAAATATACAAATCAAACACCCAAGGCAGATTAGGGACGGTGCAGAAATTTACCTCGCATGAAGACAAGCGGCCATGAGAGTTCAAGAAAACTGACTGTTGTGCAATTTGGGCATTTGGCATTTACTTTGTAAATGATTTCATCCAGTATCCAACTGATCACCGGCAACATTTCATAGCAATTTGTAACGTAGAGCTTACATCTCAGAAAACAAAGATCTCAATTACCAAAGTGTACCATCTGTATAAAGACTACGGTTCAGTAAAATACATGTCTAAAAAAGGAACTCGTCATGAGACGACGTTTATAGGGTCTGGCCGGGGATTGAACCCGGGACCTCTCGCATAACAGCTGTAGGGTTTACCCTAAGCGAGAATCATACCGCTAGACCACCAGACCACATGATTTTTGACGGGGTTCGCTCCCCTGTCGCTTGGGTTCGATCCCTCTTCTTTCTGTATATAACTGTTTTGCACGATCTGTCCTCTTTCCCACCCTTCTTCCCATTTTCCCTTCCCATCTATCCTTCCGATTACGCTGGATTTAGGCGCCCAGCCCCATATCCCCCCTCCCATTTCCTACTCCTAAAAATATATAAATAATTCTATAGAAGTTTAAATAAGGCCGTATGGTGTTGTAAATTAATGCTCTGCGGGTGTCGTAAATTTATCCTACTATAGTGTTTAAAGTGAGAAACCAATATAAATGTGACTGCCTATACTTGGAGCAAATTCTGTACCACCCATGATTTATCACCTATCACGAGCAGTATGGCTGACAACCAAGCTATTGCCTTCGAGGTTTTGGCCTCGGAGGCAGAGAGCAATGCTGTGAGGTCCAGTCAGTGCAATGCAGTCTACATACCCATACCCGGATGTGCAGAGTGGCAGAGTCGTTTCAATGTTAGTTCAGTCAAATATACTCCCCGAAATGTAATATCCCAAATCTCCTTCCTCGGTCGGACTCTTGAGCTGGCTTAGACTTCGCGAAAGATGTCCCTTTAGCTCTATGAGATCTTCTAACACTCGAGGAATATCCAAAGCTATTCAGATGTAAGTCGTTTATTTGGCAGTAAACAAAACGTTAGAACAGCTATACTGGCACTTATATAACATTTGGACTCATGACAACATATTAGGAGAGTATAATTGGAGTCAGCTCCTGAAGCGCTAAGATATTATGCCGCTGGGAGACTGAGAGGTCGGAGAGCCAGCGATATATCAAGCTCCCATCCCAAGCACAAATAGCATCTATGTCAGAAGTTTTCACTACTTAATCAAATTACATGAGAAATTCCCAAGGTCAATTCTCTGCAAGGTCCAAGTATGGACAGTCTTTGGGATCTTGATAGAATGTGCCTCCCAATTCCTTAATTACATCACATTGCTCCTCCATAGTACGAGAGTTGTAGATAACGCCGTACCCGTTTGTCGTCGCATCCAATTCATTCGTAAAGAGCACCCAGACACCACCTAAAGATGGCCAGCCGACATATAAGACCGGGATATCTCGGTCAGGTCGAGCCTCAAACCAGTCATTGAGGTTCTTATACTCGTTTCCCCACCATCGAGCCCCAAGTTTTCGGACTCAGTAATAATTAGCAATATAACTTATTGTTAAAGTATCTTACTTACGCTGCTTGCAAAATGCATCTTCTACCGCGGTCGAGACTTTAGGCCGCAAGATCTTGTGGATATAGTGGTCAAACCCAAGGAACTGACGCTGGACAATGTGACCATCGCGAAGTTTGTAGATGCCGCCTTCGGATGGCCAGCATGTGATGGTGGAGCCAGGCCCCGAGCCTGTCGATAACCGATATTCTGGCATGTCGGGGAGGACACCATCGTTATCGTCTTCTTCGTCTTCCAGATTCTCATGAATATAGAACACGTGGCGCTGGTACTCTCGTATCGCGCCTTGCCAGATACCCAGACCGGAAGATGCTAACCGATCCCAGAAGCCAAGATTGGCAAATACAAAAGCGAGAAGGAGGATAAGACAGGCGGGAAGAATCATAGCTCCCACGGAAGGGCCAATGTAGGCTGCAGCGTTATGCCAGAGGATATGAAGGGCCTGTATGCAGGAGGCGCGTGTTTATTTGTTGATGTTTTCCACTCTCTATATTAGCTATTTACGCGCTTTGAAGAGAATACTGACCAGAGATATTTTAGCATTGGAGTATCTGTCCAAGTTGGGAGTTGCTTAATCCGGTATTTTCTTCAAAACACGTGTTAGTCCAGAGTTACACACAAACTTGGTTACGATTTTACACCAAAAGGTAGATTTAAATTTATATATTAAACCCACTTAAATATGAAAACATTAATTCCTTTGATATAATATTATTTAAGCTATATTCTGTAAGATATATTCTTACTAGATTTTTACGAATGAGAATATGTACAACGACGTATAACTTCAGTATGATCGAGAGAGAGAAAAAAGCAAATAATAATGGGCCGGAAATTGAAACTGTAAGGCTATCCCATAATGAAAAAGTTCGACTATTATCACAACCATAATATATCTGCCGTCAATAAGATAGTATGCAAGTCCTTCATGGAGCCGTAATCTCTTGAAAATGACGAGGTTAAGAGTCTGAGATGATGTTTGAACGGGGCAATTAGATATCGAAAGTTTGCTGCAGTAGCGCTAGATTGATTATTCTTTTTGTTTCTTTTTTATTTTTATTTTTTATTTTTTCTTTGTCGTAGTCGGCTTGTGGCGAGGCAGGGTCATATAAATACTCCAGATAAGACTACCGAAGAAAAGTTATATCCGGGTATAGATACAGTAAAAGGCGAAATGGGTGTCCCCAGCTTGGCTAGATAGCAATTATAGTGGGCTCCATTTTTGGACATGTTGTGGCTTAGCTCCATTGTCAGCTTGTACCTCTGATGTACAGCCTAGTTCAGCGTCCGCTTCTTAATACATATTAAGCAAAAAAAAAAAAAATTGCCCACTTTCTGCCGAAAATAACTAAAATGAAGGCCTCTCACCCCACTACAGTGGAGTTCAGGTTCAAGTGTCCGCATCTTATTAGTGTGTAGAAATTTCCTGAACGAAGCCATTTGTGACCATTTTCAGACGAGGCGTGACAGACGTCTCACGTGATAAAACACCTGACTCATTCTTCTCGTTAATTCCATCTCGACCTCCCAGGGCCGAGATATTTACGACTAGCCTGGCTCGAGAGCATTTTTCTCATATCCATCATCGCGATAGCATACTGTGCGGAAGCATATCCACCATGACCCGACATCCCGTGACACCAGCAGCTATGTGTGCTAGGAGGCCTGGAAACCTGCGGCCAACCGGCAGCCTTGCCAATCAACCCCTCACTAACCGAATGGCTCCCACAGCCAGGTCAGTGAACATACCCGATTCCAGCCTTCCTGAGACCTGAGCTTCTCTCCTCAACTTCTCCTTAGCGTCCCTCCGTTGCACGCAACGATACCTCTCAACAATGATAATACTGGACAGCCCAGACCAGTATACTATAGGATGGATTGCTGCACTTTACACTGAGCGTGCTGCCGCGACGGCCTTGCTCGATGATCTCCACGAGCCACCCGCGGGCTTTGAACAACATCCGTCCGACACAAATTCGTACACGTGGGGCCGAATAGGTAAGCACAATATCGTGATAGCCTCGCTTCCTTCCGGCGTATACGGAACGACTTCCGCGGCGACGACAGCCTCGAACCTGCTCTCCTCCCTACCTCAAATAAGAATTGGTTTGCTGGTGGGAATTGGCGGCGGCATCGCTCGACCCGATCAGGGCCAGGATATTCGGCTTGGTGATATCGTTGTTGGCCAGCCTAGTGGAACGACGGGAGGCGTTATCCAGTATGACTTAGGGAAGGCGAAGTTGAGCCAGACCTGGGAGCGAAAAGGGTGCCTCAACAAGCCTCCACAAGTCCTTCTCCACGCGCTGGGAAGCCTACGGGCACAGCACGAGATCACAGCATCCAGGGTTCCAGATCTGATTCAAGCGATGTGGACGGCCAATCCTAGGATGACGAAAACAAGGAATAATGTTCCCGGCTATGTACATCAAGGATTCAAGAATGATCGGCTTTTCAAGTCAACTTACGACCATGTTGGGGATAGTACTTGCGACAAGTGTGATGTATGCGAGGAGGTGGAGCGAGACCAGCGAGATACAACCGATCCAGAGATTCATTACGGCATCATTGCTTCTGGAAACACGCTTATTAAGAATGCCAGTACTCGTGATAGGGTTGCGAAGATCGCGGGGGATGGATGTATTTGTGTCGAAATGGAGGCTGCTGGTCTAATGGACCACTTCCCCTGTCTTGTGATTAGGGGAATCTGCGATTATGCTGATTCGCATAAGAATGATCGGTGGCAGCGGTATGCCTCTGCTACGGCAGCGGCATATGCAAAGGAGCTTCTCAGTTTTGTTCCAACTAGGATGCTTCAGGATACACCGCGGGTCACGGATATGCTCAGATCAAGTTAGTGCCCTTCAGCAAAACTGAAGATATGCATCGCTAATTAATCTGAAGTTAATGAAGATATAAGAAGTATTCAATCTGCGACCGCCGATGTAAAAGGAGAAGTCCAAGGCCTAAAGTGAGATGACCTCTAACGCTCTTGTGATCCTAATCCTTGACTGATAGCTTTCCAATAGTCAGAACATAGTACTAGACCGACTCCCTATCGCAGAAGGTGCCTCCTTTGACTCCCGCGCCGAAGAACATAATCCAAGGTGTTTGCCAAATACTCGAGTCGAATTACTCCGCCAAATATCAGATTGGGCTAATGACCCACACTCCAAGTCCATCTTCTGGCTGAATGGAATGGCAGGGACGGGGAAGTCTACAATATCTCGCACTGTCGCCCAGTCATTTGCAGAAAAAGGCCACCTTAGCGCCAGCTTCTTCTTCAAGAGAGGAGAGGCTGATCGGGGGAGCCTAGCCAAGTTCTTCACGACCATTGCGGCTGATCTAATAGTGAGAGAACCCGCTACTGCTTCACACATCAAAGACATCCTCGATGCCGATTCTTCAACCGTAAGAAAGAATACGCGCGAGCAGTTTGATATACTCTTCCTACAACCACTATCAAAAAATACCTTAAAGGACAACCCTATAGTTATTATTATCGATGCACTGGATGAGTGCGAGCCAGACGACGACATCAAGCTCATGATACACCTGTTTTCTCGCGCCAAGTCCGAACTATCTAGACGGATAAAAATATTCCTTACTAGCCGACCAGAGCTGCCGCTTCGCCTTGGGTTCAAGGCAATTGAAGGCGCATATCAGGACGTTGTCTTGCATGAAATGCCTGAGCCCGTGGTTGAACGTGATATATCCACGTTTCTAGAGTACGAGCTTGCAAAAATCCGAAGAGAGTTCAATACTTCAGTGGCTGATTACCGACAATTCTCCCCAGACTGGCCAAGCCAATCCGATATCCAGTCTTTAGCTAGAATGGCAGTTCCGCTTTTTATTTTTGCTGCTACTGTATGTCGCTTCATCGCAAATCGAAATCACGGAAACCCTAAGAAGCGACTTATGAAAGTGTTAAGCAACCAAAACAAAGGCCACGGGTCAGCGCTTGCCGAAATGTATCTACTGGTTCTTAATCAGCAGATCACCGACCTTGACCAGCCCGACGAGAGTGAAGTGCTCCAAGAATTTCGCGATATCGTCGGTCCCATCATTATTCTCGCAACGCCGTTATCAACATCTGCCCTTGCGCAGATCCTTAATATTCCTAGACATACTATCGACGATAGGCTGGACCTGCTTCATTCAGTCCTAAGCATCCCGCCATCCACTGCGTCTCCTATCAGGCCACTGCATTTATCCTTCCGAGACTTCCTGGTGGACTCTGAGAAGCGCGCAAAGAACCCATTCTGGATAGACGAGAAACAAACTCACAAGGCGATGGCAGCCAATTGTCTACGTGTACTGGGCTGTCTTAAACAAGATATCTGTGATATTAGAGCTCCAGGTACCCCTCGTTCAGCTCTCAGCTCCCACAAAATAAGCACTTGTATACCAACAGAGGTTCAGTACGCCAGTCTATATTGGGTCTACCACCTACAACAAGCAGGGCTTCACCTCGCTGATCGGGAACAAGTGCATGACTTTCTGACCTGCCATTTCCTCCATTGGATAGAAGCAGTAAGCCTTATAGGGAGAGCTTCGGAAAGCCTTAAGCTCATTAAGATATTACAATCACTCCTCAAGGTGAGTCAAATGGTATATAGCATTATTACCACACAGCCTAGCTAATTATAGTCTAGTCCCAATATAGCAAGCAACTCTCAGACTTCCTTGATGATGCAATGCGCTTCCTCCTAGCTAATATTTCAGCCATTAACGACTTTCCTCTTCAGATATATTCCTCCCTCCTTATCTTTACACCGGAGAGGAGTATAGTGCGGTCAACATTCAAGGATGAGATTGCGCGTTGGATATCTCTTGAGCCAAGAGTAGAGGGCGATTGGGGTCAATGTCTACAGACGCTCGAGGGCCATAGCCACTGGGTTCGGTCAGTGGCTTTCTCACACAACTCAACGCTCCTGGCATCGGCCTCCGACGACGAGACGGTACGGATCTGGCGCGCCGATACAGGCGAATGCACACAAACGCTCGAGGGCCATAGCGGCTCGGTTCAATCAGTAGCCTTCTCACATAACTCAACACTTGTGGCATCAGCCTCCCGCGACAAGACGGTACGGATCTGGCGCGCTGACACGGGCGAATGCACACAAACACTTGAGGGCCATAGCAGCTCGGTTCAATCAGTAGCCTTCTCACATAACTCAACACTTGTGGCATCAGCCTCCCGTGATAAGACGGTACGGATCTGGCGCGCCGATACAGGCGAATGCACACAGATACTCAAAGGCCATAGCGACTCGGTTCAATCAGTAGCCTTCTCACACAACTCGATGCTTGTGGCATCAGCCTCGAGTGATAAGATGGTACAGATCTGGCGCGCTGATATAGGCGAATATATACAGACGCTCGAGGGCCATAGCGGCTCGGTTCAGTCAGTGGCCTTCTCACATAACTCGATACTCGTGGTATCGGCCTCTGTCGATAAAACAATATAGATCTGGCGCGTTGATACAGGCGAATGCATACAGATACTCAAGGGCCATAGCAACTTGGTTCAATTAGTAGCCTTCTCACACGACTCGACGCTTGTGGTATCGGCCTCCTTTGATAAGATAGTACAGATCTGGTGTGCTGATACAGGCGAATGCATACAGACGCTCGAGGGTCATAGCAACTGGGTTCAGTCAGTAGCCTTCTCACATGACTCGACGCTTATAGTATCGGCCTCCCGTGACAAGACGGTACGGATCTGGCGTGCCGACACGGGCGAATACACACAGATACTCGAGGGCTATAGCAACTCGGTTTAATTAGTGGCCTTCTCATATAACTCGATACTTGTAGTATCGGCCTCCTTTGATAAAACAATACGGATCTGGCGCGCCGATACAGGCGAATGCATACAGACGCTCGAGGGTCATAGTAACTGGGTTTATTTAGTGGCCTTCTCACATGACTCGACGCTCGTGGCATCGGCCTCCAGCGACGAGACGGTACGGATCTGGCGCGCTGATACAGGCGAATGCATACAGATACTCGAGGGTCATAGTGACTCGGTTCAATCAGTGGCCTTCTCACACAACTCGACGCTCGTGGCATCGGCCTCCGACGACGAGACAGTACGGATCTAGCGCGCTGATACAGGCGAATACATACAGACACTCGAGGGTCATAGTGACTCGGTTCAATCAGTGGCCTTCTCACATAACTCGATACTCGTGGTATCGGCCTCCTTCGATAAAACAATACGGATCTGGCGCGCCGATACAGGCGAATGCATACAGACGCTCGAGGGTCATAGCAACTGGGTTTATTCAGTGGCCTTCTCACATGACTCGACGCTCGTGGCATCGGCCTCCAGCGACGAGACGGTACGGATCTGGCGCGCCGACACGGGCGAATGCACACAGATAAATCATACCGTAGCTTCTTCCTCTCACTTATCATTTGAACCTGGCACGTCACGGCTACTAACCGATGTTGGTGTTATTACTATACATGGGATAGTTTCTACCTGCACTTCTACGGAGACTTCCAGTAGCTGCCATTCCAGCTGTGGTATTAGCCGCGATCGTTGCTGGGTGACTTGGAATGAAGACAATTTGCTCTGGCTGCCAGCGGAGGCTCGACCGTCTTGTTCGGCAGTATTGGGATCTACTGTTGTGATTGGCAGCAACACGGGGAGGGTAATAATCATTGGGATTTCGCCTCAAAAGCTAGCAGATTCGATACAGAGCGATTAGGTCTCAGTATTCCCTTCTATTTAATTTCTATAACTTTGCGTATGAGGGTTTAAGGGGCCGTCTCTAATCTATAGTATTACTTCAGCTATGATGCCATATTTTATTACCACCTTAATCAGCTGACGGATTGTGGAGGTTAAATATAACGCCACTTGATATGACCCCATTGGCATGTTCCTTCGGTAGTTGGTATTTTGCTTAAGCTGTTGCACTATCTACGATTTACGTAGCTTACTAATGGAGTCTTGAGCGACTACTAGCAATAGATATCTCTATAGACGGAAAATCGGCAGATCTTAAGTCAGAAAGTATAGCAAGTGCAACAGGAAAGTATATAGTGTGTTTTAGTCTCAACTAACACATTCTGGAGTTCGCTTCAAATTAAAAAGAGTTCGAGTTAACTGGAAGCTCTTTTTGCACATAACAATACATACGTAGCTATCAGGCCAGCCTTATCTACATAACATCCTGTAATATCTGAATGGCACATCAAATTCACTAAAAACTATTCTAAGAGATGCATTTTAATGGAATCACTTACTGTAACAAGACTTCTGTTTTGAAATTTGGTTACGTTGTATGATATATGGACAAAGTGTCTGGGTAAATAAAGCGACACGCCACCATGGAAAACCAAGATTTTGAGTGGCTCGAAGACAAAATTCTGTTTGATTATTCAACTCCCGCATTTCCAGGCTCTGACCGCGCCAGAGTTAACCCATCAGACGAATCCAGAGACACGCTAAGCGCGCCGCCCAGTGAGCGGCCAAGTGAACCGCCAAGTGGCGACAGAGGTTTACCACTTCTCCGACTCCATGATTGGAGAGAAGACAAAGTATATGACAGAAACAAGCCCGAATGTATCCATTATGACTTTCGCTGGAAGGTATCCCAACGTGAGAACATAAGAGCGAGGCAAATCTCTTCAGGCTCAGCGCTAGATGTTGTCCTAGCTCCGAGCGACTACTGGGGGAAGACGTTCCAGATGCAACTTGATGATCTGCTGAAAGAGAAAGATAAATTCCCAGGAAATAGTTACGTATGCGAAGAATCGAATGTTGTCATAGCTATCACGAAGACCCGCGGATGCAACCTTTCACAATGTTTTAAGAGTCAACCGATCGATTGGAACATAATAGATAGCCATGTTGAGGAACTTGGTGACTTGTTTAGCTTGGGGAAGAAAACAGAGAAGAAAGTAACCCTCTCCATTAAGTTTGATATATAAGGAAGACTCGAAAGAGCCTACGGTGGTAAGGGGACAGAAAAAGAAAAAAGGGACAGGCACCGACGCCCAGAAGGCTCAACTAGCCAAGGAGGCAGGCGTTTGGAAGAGGGTCTAAAACCATTGGCACTGTAGAGCAAAATACTGCAAGCAAGGCCCCCACTGCTGCAAAGATGAACGGGGGAACCACCTTAGGCTGGAGAGTCCCCGCTTGGAAGAGATCAAAGACTATATTGTGAAGAATATGAAGGAAGGTGAGAAGGTAGAGGATGTCAATGTTGATATCGAGATCCCACCACATATCCTGAAAGAGGTCTTGGAGACTAGTCGGAAGCGGAAGTCAGATGGCTCCGGGGATTGCCGCCCTTGCAAGATCCATGTTTCAGCCCACCACGGACATGGCTGTGCCACCAAAATAACTTCTGATGATGATTCCGTGGTGATCACTGGTGATAGAGCGGAAAGGCTCGAACAGCATTGTAACTGGACAGTGACGCAGACAAAAAGTGACAGATGGAGGTTGGGACTGGAAACAGGGACTCAATGCGCAATGGGCCTTTTCCTAGAACTAAACTCCATCTTACAGCACCCAAAAGTCGCAGCCGATCTATTGGTAAAGGCTGGGGCGAAACCAGGTGTTGCATTGCAGATTGTGAGTAAGCCTAATGTCGAGCAATGGTGGCAGGAGCAACAGGAAACAGAGAAAATGTAGATTACAGAGCGCGCCAGCTGTGTGTTCAAATATATACTCCGTAGTGCTTTTGATTCTGAATTTATGGGACTAGCCTTTACTTAGGCGGCTGTGTAATAGATATCCCTGCATGCCGGAAGTGACTCTCCGCAATATCTTCATCGGCGCCAACAACATCGACGCACCACTCTAAATACATTTTAAACTCTGTTCTAATGAAATGCTCATTCCCGTGCCAGTTGCTTTTAGTAAACTTCTTCAGCACTCCAAAATACTCCTCAATAGGATTGAAATCTGGCGAGTATAGAGGTAGGTATACCAGTTTTACTCCTGCCTCATCACACAGCTATCAAACCCTCTCTGAATTATGCCAGGAGGCGTTGTCCATGACAATCACAGACTTTGGCTCTGGGTACCTGCCGCAATGATGAGGCAGCTGCTCTATAAAATCTTCAAAAAAAAGCAGTATCAGTTGATCCTTGGTATACTCGCCTGAGAAGGATGCCCTCCTGAGTATATGCAGGTAAAATATGCCATCTTTTCCCACGACTGAACCTTATAACTTGGATTGGTGAGGTCCCTTTGGGAGACCAACCCCAACGCCGATTCCCAACCCTTCCATCACAGCCAGACTCATCAACGAAAACAAAGTGATAAAATTTAAATTCAGAGATCGTATATAGATACAGATCTCGAAGATCATCATCACATTGTTGTGCGATGCGGCGGATTGTAGTCCTAGTCCAGCCCGTAGACGATCTTTCAGATACCTTCTTCCCAAACTTATCGTAGAGGAAGTCAGCTCACTCGCATCGATACATATCTGGCCGTTCTGTTAGTATGTCACGTAGAGCTTGCTGCATCGGTGGCGTAATGCAGCTACGACGGCCGACACGAAGCGTAGTTGGGGTTGGAGTTGGAGTTGGAGTGTCGGGTGGCTCTCGCTCTGTACGGATTCTCTGGACAGCACGCATGCTACATGAATTCACTGAAGCTATTAGCTTTGTTTCAAATCCTTGCCTTAACATAGATTTGATGAGGCTTCGCGTCGGGATAGAAAGTTGAGGGGCCATGGCGGTAGTTATACGCGAAAACGCCTATTCTTGCTGTTGGGAAGGGAAGAGAGTGGAAAACGGGACTTGCAGGCAGGTTCTGGCGGGTGACACCAACATCGGGGACAGAAACGCATTGTGGATCCTGTTCTGGCTTTGTCACTACATTGCGCAGGTACCTGCACAATACAAAGCCTATAACGTAAAGCCACACTAGCCACAGACCGATCCCTTTGTTCCTTATTAAAGTTAAGTGCAATCCAACGACACCCATTTCGCCTTCTACTGTATACACGAACCTACTTGTTTGTTAAATAAGATGCGCATTGGAAGAAGCGACCCGCTTTCCTTTTGCTGATTTGCTTTAGGTGTGGAGATGGGTTTTGTAAATGGGGTTCGCCCATTGCTCCCTTCAGTCATTGTCAGGTTCGAAAACGGTGTTTGTACTGGGATAGATTCCCCATAAACCACACGACTTTTTCATGCATGTGCTCGCATAGCCTTGAAAAACCGAGACATGCCAAATGCAGTCGAACAAAAAGTCTCCGTGTGCATATCCATCAACGCAGCATGTATGTTTTGTCTTGTTTTGTCTTGTTTTGTCTTGTTTTAGCCATATTGGCCCGGCCTCATCTACCAGGTAAGAGTGCGACATGACTGTTCCTAGTGTGAGCCTGTTGAGTGGAACCAAAATGTATTTTGATTCAACCGTTTTCTCCCTACTTTCAGGGCTGGATTTTGGCTCTCGTTGTCTCGGATAATATCCGACTGATGCAAGCGAGAAACCTCTTAAGGACAAAAGAGGGGGACCCAAACGGACACTTTCCTGGTTGTGATGCTTCAGGCTGCCACAATCAGGTTTACACGGGCTCTTCGGAAACGCGGAAAGGGCTATCAGCTCAGGTGCATGTTCATGCTGTTGTATCCAAACGTGGACGCGACCGAGACACCGCATTGGAGAGCTCTGAAGCTGAATGTATCAGAATGGGGTCTCATGCAAAAGAATGGGGTCTCGATTTTAAAGGTAAAGTGTCTATTTTGGTGAAGGGGGTGGAAATGCCTTGTCCTTTGTTTTAGTAGCCACAACTCTGCTGTGAATAATGGTCACAACAGCACCTTTGATGGCTATTCGTACCCTTTACCAAGATGAAGCACCTGTGTGTGATGTTGGTAGGACCTTGTGCCATCTTGCGTGAATCAAATGCAGAAAGCTATAGCCCCCATTCTGGCGGAGCCTTCTCGATATCTCAACACAACTAATATCTGTGTGTATGTTCGGCCTATTTTAAGTAAGTCGAGAAATGAGTGGACTAGGAGACTAAATAGAAATTATAGCCTTCTTCGGTCGGCTAAATTGTAAGTATGTGTTATAATATTGTTTCGCTACATCGTGTTCGAAACACCGTGATGACTCTTTCCATGCTATTTTTCTTCGTTTAGTTTTAGAGCGAGGATTCCGAAACGTGGCTGCAAAGATGGAACTGAAACTGCCAAGTCTTGGTTCCTGTACCCGAGGCGCCGATAGTGAGCGCTTTCCGTAACTGACCCGGGTGTTAAAAAGGATATTTGACTCTTAATATCCGTAGTACTGTGAATAATGGGCTTTTGGTGATTTGCTTTAATGTGCACGTGAATAATGCCTCGGCACTTACTTTTAAGTTCCTCCAACGAGTGTCCGTGGATAGATGTCGATGGGAGCGCCCAACAATAATTAGCTTTGGGCGCTTGAGGTAGATCTGAATAAACAACAAGATCCGTGAATTAGGTTCTCTTCTCAAAAATCAGTAGTTGTAAACTAGAGCTCAGATGCTCTACTTCATGTCAATCAAGGCAAATTGAAAGACAAGTCTGAAAACTTGGCTAATGAAGCCGATACAAGAACTATGACCACTCTGTTCTCCCGTGGCAAACATTTGCATATTTTCTTAGCCTTTATGGTATAATATTCTTATTCCAGAAAATATGGGAGCCAGTTTTGGCGAATTTAGAAGGGGTTCAAAGTAGCAAGGCCACAAACAGGAAGGCGGTTGTATGAGTTGCAACGGAGAGAAAAGGGGGTATATCCCATCAGGTTTGCCCTCCATGAAGCTCCGTTAGTCCGTTAGTGAGCATCAGTCAGCATCATTTGTGGTGAGAACCGCTTCTGAAAACCAATCACGGCAAGCGAAAGAGAGGTGCTGACTCTGCAAAGGCATAGAGAAAATGGTAAACCTTCCATTTCAGCCCAGTAGTTCGGCGTCCAGTCCTTCATGTCGATTTTAGACCCAAGTTTACGAACACGATGAATAAGGAGTACTGAATTGTCAGTGTCATAGCAAGAACATAGCTATTGACACAAGCTGCCGACACCTGACCTGAATCTTCATACTAGGGCCTGCTTTGCTTGGGTTGCTATTCTAGTAGACTAGTGGAGGCAAGTCATATTGATGAACGGGTTGCAAGTATGACCCGAATTGCTAATGGTAGGCTCTTTGTGTTGTAGGGCAACTTTCTTCGTCACGCGGTGTCCCAGGAAGGAGTGTTGTCGCCTTTTGCAGACGCTAACTAGATCGGCGTAGCAGATATCAATTCCAAGGAAAAGACCGCCATATCAGAGACAGTCTACGCTTGACTTGATATTGCTCGCACCAAGTTACCAATATCACGACTCCGGCGTTAGACAATCTGGGCCGACGCAGGTCACGTTAATACTTGTGAAACAACCTTGGCTAGTGGCGCAACAGGCAGACAACGAGCCATTCTGACGTGCTGTTCATACTTCGGAATTAGTAGCACGACGGTATATTCAATTTGGGGCTGTTTTAACCTTCCCTCAAGGCAAGATGGCAGAAAGTACAATCAGACGAAGTAGAACGCAGTCAGTTCGCCGGGTACGATGCCTGTAACTTAGAACTTCATCAACCATGACGTTAGGAGCCTGACACTACATTCCTTGAAGGCTATTGAATTAGGCTGTTTGGTGACTTATGTTACGAGCAGGGGTTCGAATAGCTGTGAGGGGATTGCTATCGCCGCTCACCCTCCATATCCCAGTCCTTCTGCAAGGGCCTCGACTGATTCCCCAAGGTCGTCTGTGCGTCCAAACGCAATGTGAGAAAGTGTGATAGACATGGGTTCACACACAGTAGTGTGCCGCATCCATTGCTCGACATGGCCAATGAACCGTTAGCACAGAAAAAAAAAAAAAAAAAACAAGCAGGGCAGTCGTTGTCTCGTTGTTGGTCAGCGTGTTCGGTAGCGGCGGATTTGAACGAAGAATGGCTTATAACGGACCCGAACAGATATGTATTGATTAATTTGTTCTTACTCTTCGAGATGGTGGTCAGAGATAGTCAGGGGAAATGGGTTGCCAAGGTGAGATATCACTCAGCAGGATCCAAGAGCTCCGGAGGCGACAGACATCTCAATAGTTGACATTTCATCATGTGGGCACTTCGAGATTGATCTTCCGATACAAATCCGTCAAGCCGGCGGCAGTAACGCCAGCATAACTTAGCATTTAGCCGTGACTCTTAATTAACTATTCAAGATGGAGATGGGTATTCTAGTTAGTAGGCACCTGTGGAAGACTTCCCATCCACGGACGAACAAGCTGGATCGATTTATTTATAAGAGTATGATGCCGTAGGTAACGAACAAAACAACGGCGTTTTGTCATCACCCATTTGTTGACGAGAGAAACGGTCGCGTCTCTAAGCATCAAGTCTCAAATGCCTGAGAGGATGGACCCCGTGACGCACGAAGGATATATCAACGTCATTGGCCAGTCTGTGACTCTTATGTGTATCGCCGAGACTGACCGTCCGCCGTTGGCGCCTCTCAGCTTCGGCAGCCGCCGGTTGTGGTGCCGACTGTAAGTTAGTGTGGCCCCTCTCGGAGCCTATACGACCTGATTCCGTGACACTGCAAAGCAAAGTAGGACGTGTATGAGGCTCAACCGAATAGCAGAGTGCCAGTGTGAGCTGCATAAGAAAGTGCAAGGACACTCGCTGTCTTGAAGTTGGATTAAAAGACAAGTCCCGGGCCGAGATTTGTTCCAGGTCATGAGCAAACAGATAAGATCCGCGCCTTCCATCAGTGTCTTGCTGCGCGAAACACCAGTCCCTGAACGCAGCGATACGCGAGTATGATTAGGTATAATGTTTCATAATGGCTGTGGACTGACTGACATGCCATTGCTAGGGGCACGACTAGGTACTCCTGGGTCATTATCCGAATTGTCGATCGTCTTTCCCCAGACATGACGCCGCACGGCCACCGGCATGCCGATGATCCTCTCTGTCTCCGCTGCTGAATTTTCCGACTTTAAAAAAAAACGCGGTAGGCTTGGCATCTGTCGCTCGTACGGACATGAGCTGTTGCAGAGCCGCGGCAAATGGCACTTGCGGTCCTACCCGACGACAACAGGGCAAGCTTACTGGTCCCTCAGAAATCGGATATGTAGGGATAAATCGAAGCCCGCTTGCCCGGTCCCCCAACGTGCCTCTGCTAGATGGACCACATTCACGAGTTGACAGTCGGTCTAACGCTCAGCTGGAGCCTAGGGATGCCCTCTAAACTGACCTTGGCCTAGCTTCACGTACAAGGCAGCGGACCACATCTGCGGCCGGGTCCCAGCTGCAATGGAACCCTTTGTGGGGTCGCACTATCCCCTGCTTCCCATGCGAAGGCCCTCACTGCCGGGTTGAAACCGAAGATTCTGCTCTCAAATGGTACCGATGCCCGTGGCTTCGCGTGTCGATAAAATGCATATTTTTTGGTATATATGTGTACGGCCCGCTGTTGGGAGACGCCAAATTCGCCAGAGACAGGAGGCACTTTCTCGTGGCCATGATATAAGGAGCACGACTAGGACGGGCTTATTCGTTTACATATGTGCTGGCTAGTCGTGCCGGAGCCTTCGACGTGGCTTCTTCGTTTGGAGGGCCACAACCTCATGTATTATGCCATTCTCATTTACAACCACGCCGACTTACACTCCACTTCCCTCATTATTCTTTGCGTTAATTGCTTGGATACATACTATTGACAGAAGATGCACAAACCCAGGCTGCTGGCACAGTTTCAAAGGCGCTGATTGCCAGGAACATGCCGATTGAGTTGCTCTAATGAGGGGGGCGTCGTGCGTCGGCGGAGTTGGAGCTACAGAAAAGCTTAGCCATTGTTGTGATGAACAATTTGCATGCCTATGTTCCGATGAGATTTAGATAAGGATTTGCAGGTCCACAGTATGGATATGTTTGATTTGCGACTTCCTCTATACCATAGGTACGATGTCCCTTTCTCGAGAGCCGCACGACTCTGGCTGATGACAAAACCACTATTAAGGCAGCTCCCTTTTTTGCGTTTCCGTTTCTCTGCGCATGCCACACGCAAGCTGTCTGCAAACACCGAGAGGCGAACCAATGAAATGCTCACCGAGCCCCCCATTAAGCCATGTCCTCAATTATTCCAATTTCCAACTGTTCCCTTTTGATGAAGACCAGGGGAATTCCATCGACGTGGCTCCTGTCAAGATAACAGAGGTCTGCAGCACTTAAAATTCCAGTGCGGGACGTTGCTCTACATGTATCCTGAGGTTTCAAGAATGCAGGTGGTCTGCAAGCCTATGTATACCGTGGCAGCAACTGTGGAAAACAATCAACGGACTTGATAGCAACCCCACGATGGTGTCTGGTACGGTTACTCGCATTGCTTATGGATCATAGCCTAATCCTCATATGCATGTGCACATCGATGTACGATGATGACTAGATCGTTCTCATGAATGATGGCCTGTCAAGGATGGGCCTGGCAGCAGAATGCAGGCCGGCTCAAGCCATTGTGAAGCTTGGGGGCCACTATCTTTTGATTTTGTGTTTCCAGGAAGCCGACAAGGCGGACTAATGGTTCCTCAAGGCTATTGTACAGTCTGTACATAGCTTGTGGATCGACCACTTGGTCCCACACACACATGCACACTTGGCAATGAGGGGGGTCCTTAACGATGATATGATATTTACAAGTCAGCCATTTAGTGGTACAATCGTGGACTCACTCAATACTGTATACGCATATACATTGACTTTAAGCGCTGCTCTGCAGAACTGCTGAGGTGGGGGAGGCAAAGCATGGCATTTTGCTGAACAACTTATATGGAGAGGGACATCTGGAGCAGCTGGGGAAAGGGTTAAAAACCAACCATTTGGCCCTCTCATACTGAGCTTATGCGCTGGGTAGAGTGCAGGAAGCACGTGCTTCCTGGGCCCAGTCCAGATGTAATGCCAAGTGGCTCGTTTGGATTTGGATTTAAGGCTTCTGCCATGGGCTTTTCGATTGAGCCGTCTACTTCTCACAACACAGTGCCGCTAAGAGGCATGGATGGCTTGGGCTTCTATTAGCATACCTTTCTGCAGGGCTGAAGAGTGATCCACGAGGCGGAATACAGATTGCTAGGTAGCGGTACAAATCCCCAACGCTGAGGCCTTGCCAACACATCGGGGATCACTGCTGACTCTCACTACCTACCTTGGTGAAAGGATATCGAAAGCACCGGCAAATCGTACGGGAAAGTTACTTGCCTAGCTGGCTCGGTCATGGCAAAAGCCTGCAAGTAAAAATATCATGTATACATTGGCTCCGGGGATGGGAAAGGGCTCAACATCACGTCACAAGATCGACTGCGATTTTTTAGCGTTTGAGCCTAAGAACTCTCAGCCCACCATGCTCGACGTCTATGAAAGGAGGAAGTATCCTTATCCGTAAGGTAGGTAGGTACTGTAGTATGCGCCTTGGGTCGCGCCCATCGCTGCTCTCCCCCCCGTGTCCCGTCTCCCATCTTTCTTGTACATTGACTGAAGTGTGGGTGGGAGACAGGCATTATTGGACACTAGACAGACTCTGGATGAAGGAACCGTACGGTTGTTCGGAGGCCATGCGCTCACCCCCCGATTGGCTGGGTGCGTTATGACACCAGTGGGAATGCGGCAGAGGCTACAGGTAGGTATGGAGAATAGAGACAGAGGCTTTTGCGCCTGGGCGATTTTGGGGGGGGGGGGGGGGGGGGGGGGGGGGGGGGGGGGGGGGGGGGGGGGGGGGGGGGGGGGGGGGGGGGGGGGG
>CAKNET010000099.1:0-79813 GCA_930272545.1 Sphaerostilbella broomeana | reverse complement strand
GAACCGGGCGCTGATTGCAGCAACGAGCGACGTATCGTTACCAACGACACGTGCTGTGCTCCATTACGTGCGACAAGTTCTCTGCGTGCATTTCGCAGGTGAACATGCATCTTCTGAATCCGAGGCGATTGGGGTTATTTATTGAAGTGGTCGCGAAGCAGCCAACTACTCCTCCGGGGGCAGATTCGAAGGAAACAAGTTGTCGAGCTCAAATATCCGCGCCTTTGGGGTATTCCTCCCCATTTCACAAAACAAGATATTCTCATGGTACGAATCCCACTAATTTGCGGGCTGGCTAGTCGGTGCCTGCTATCTGGGGAAGTTCAAACGAAACAAAAGCGATAGCACTATCTGAACACCGAAATGGCCAACTGGCCTGTCAGGTCCTGGCTGGAAAAGGATTTGTATGTCGAGTCGTGGACACAACACGGCAATCTGGCGAGGAGGCGCATCCTCTGTGTATCTTGTTCGACTGCTTCTAAACCATCCTCTGGGCGGCGGCGGAGCAGCTTGGTCTGCTATCGGAGCTAGTTGCCGCGTTCAACATTGTAACCAGCAAGTACAAGACAAACGTCTTGGAGGGCGACCAGCATAGAGGAGGCTGCCCCACCGGTACAAGATAACGAGTTGAGCTGAGCCCTCGTTATCAAGCCTTGCAACGGCTGGTAGTCAGAGGATGTATTAATGATGAGGATCACAACGTCGTTGCACTCGAGAGTATACCGCATGAAAATCGACTGCCTCCGCGGAGAGTTTATCATAGTACACAACTATGACGGTCCATAGGTAGACATCAACGTCGTTGACATGCGTTCTGACCTAGTCGCACAGAGCTAATATGTATTCAGGATCTATATATATACTGAACCAAAGCAGAAGATTAGGAAAAGAGCTGCTCAATGTATAAAGCTACGTGGAAATCTACTAGCAGAATAACAGTATGTTGTCCGTAGTCTATGGTCTACTTCTAGATATCAGTAGGAGGCTCTAGATAATGGAAGATATAAAGCTCTCAGAGACGCCATGCTCTTATCGTCCAGACCAAAACACCACGGCGACTCTTGTGATTGCCTCCTCCATCTCTCATGTTCGCCCATCGGTTGAGCCCAATTCCTAAGATGAAACTCTCCTACCTAAACAAATATCATGTGCGTATATACCGCTCCGCTATTGCAGTATTTACCTCGACCATTAAAGAATTTCTGGGCTCAATCTCTGGCGACTATTTTCGTAAAGATACGCAGATCAATAAAGTTCAGCCTGAACCATCTGAGATCCCGTTAGGCAGGTTACGTTAGGGTCCAATTGAAGCTGCCTAGTAACAGTATCTAGGCTCGGAACGGGTATCTTGCATCTCCTAGACAGGGTTGTAAATAAACAAATCCAATCCAATCTACGTATTTTGATTGACATGCTAGACTGAATGGTGTCCACTTAATGAATGTGCTTCCTTTCCAGAGGATCTGAGATTCGGCCCCGAATTCAGAATCCCTCACCGAGAAACTTGTCTACAAATAGCTAGATATATTTCGGCTGATTTCCCGCAGAGTCAGTAGTACGTCACCCTACGGGCTTGGATCCTATTTCGGAAGGTCCTCCATGGTGTTGTGGGGTCTTCATCATACTAAATAGCTGCTCCCTCCTCAAGACAAGTCTCGGTTTAGCCAGTGAGTGCCTCGATTATCTTCATTGTCATCTCGTAAATGATGTATTGCTAGTACGTTAAACTATAATTGTAAAACGTCTCACTTGATATTTCTGTCTCGTCTTGTCTTGTGAGAATTGAAACAATGGTCGTTTATCAACATCAACATAAACCAACGATTTTACATCTCCATTGCATCCCTGGAAGGTAATTAATCAAAGGTGTTCAACCTTCTGACACGCTGCATCGTATTTTCCTCTTCGGGAATACTCTCACTTAGTTCGTCAATGTCGATACTGCTTAATTCGTACCCTCTCTCGTTCGATTTCATGTTCATTTTGTGTCCCTTCACCTCGCTGACTAGGTCGCCATCCACCACTGAGTCATCTGACAGGTTATAAAACACATTGCTGCGTGGCAGGCGAGCCGAGTCTGCCCTGTCGCGGAGGGACTGCTGGCTCGCACTTCGTACTCCTCGGTTGTCCATTTCGGAGGCCATGTCACCTGACAATTGTGGCCTTGAACTATCAGAGAATCGTATAAGGTCGCTAATGCCCAGTTTCGCCGCGGCGGTCATGACGGCGGGGCGCAAAGTCGGTAAACAGGCAGAGATTATGCCAACGCACATTTCGATATCGGACCAGACCAACAATGGGGCCAGAGTGTAGCTAATGTCCTTTTTAGAATAATTAAAGAGAACCCAGGTCCGGTATGAGGATGCAAAAACAGCACTACCGAAAGTTTGTTACTCGATATTCGCTCCCGCGTTGTTTATCCCAAATAATGAAGTAAAAGAACAGGCAGAATGGATGCAGAACCTACAAGAATCCGAGGCTAAAGACTAGAGTCAAGCCAACTTTCTCCATAATCCTTAATTGCAACTTCCAGACCTGGGGAATTGGTAGCAACAGAATGACCATGTCAGAGAATATCGTCGAACTCGCGTTCGCTAGCCAGACACCCAGTTCACTCACACAATGTCCTGGGAGTGAGGGCTTCCAGAGCTTCTGGACCGGAACACAAATAAAAGTGAATAGGAACGTGACGGTAGTAGCCCACATGATAACAAAAGAGCCAACAACAACCACTTGCTTTTTAAAGAAGGGGAAGCGGAAGATACGGTAATATAGTAAAAGGAGGCTTAGTTTGGTCCAACAAAGGTTCCAGATGTAAATGACCTCAGTGACGAGAAGCCACATGGATATGTTTTCGATGGCCTTGGTGCTAATTGTGTCGGCATGGTAGCCCACGCCTTCAATGTACATGGCAAACCCGACCGCGACGACGGCCCAATTCCAGATCTGTAGATGGTCAGAAAACCATTCATGTTTCTTGTCAAAATCTGCGATCTCTTGTGCCAATGCCGAAGGTAAGCAGTAAATATGTATGGCCCTGTGCTGATTGAATCTAGAAAAGCCAATATTGACTTACCATAGAAAACATGATCATGTAATCGTCCCACCATAAGCTCTGCTTCCTGATGCGCCGGCTAAGAAGCCTCAAGAGGATTGAGGTGATGGCGAGAGTAGTCATCCAGGAGACACAAAGAATAATCCATACGCGCATGCCCTTTGGCCCATAGGTTGGCACACCAGGAACGTGTACTCCCATGAGTTCCGCCATCTTGAATTAACAAGGGTACCGACGCAGAGACTCTACCACTTCTACACTTCACATAGTGAGTAGTGATTCTTTTTTGTTACACAATGATATAGCCAAAGAAAGCATGGGATCGTTTGGACATATTGGACTTATATGCGTGGTTTTTTTCTTTTTCTTTTTTTTTTTGGGGGGGGGGGGGTGGGGTGGGGGGGTCTGAAGAAAAGCACCGCGAGAGCCACAGCCGACGATAAGACATGTGCTAAGGGATGTCGGCAATTTTCTTGCAGACAATAGACAATATGATCAGGGCAGGGCTACGAATCTAGGACATACTCCATGTGATTAATCGCGGCTCGGTCACACTTCCTAAATAGGATCATCAACAGCCCTCAACACGCATACCTGCCTCGCTAGAAACGCAGGGGCTCTTTCAAGATCAAGATCGAAACACTAGGCCATGCAGCCACCTCTCCACCATCATATACATAGGGTTATGACGGACACGTCGCTCTTTGGGTCTATCTCTCCTTGACGAGACTTGAACACACGAGCGCCACCAGGGACGGGTACCTAAGCGCAGCTGCAAGCCTGCACCTAAGTTGCGGAGAGACGGTCGGGGCATTTTGCCAAAACAGTATACCTCGCTTGCAAATGCAGAGGCATGACGGCGTACGTGTCGGTGCTAAAGTCGCGAACAGGAGCAACATCAGCAACGAATGCTTAGCTGGCGGCGGCTGAGCCTTAGTGTCCGCCAGGCCACACAACATTGCGGGGGATTTTGCGGGGGTTGCAATGAACGGTTGCATTAGTTATTGCTAAGGATCGGGCTCGCTTAACCTGCCCATCGATTTGGATGTTTCAATCTTTCGTCAATCTGAATTGGTCGACAATGTGATGTGTTATATGCATCCGACGCTGTTGGGAGAAAGCAGTCAAAACGATATGATGACTAGTAATCAGGCAACGGTGACTGAGATGCTCATATGCGCGTGGGTCCTAATTTCCACTCCCGGAATATTAACCGAGGGATCCCACAAGCCGATACGAGGAGGGCAAAAGGATCCCAGAAAGCTGGCGGCTCCATTCACTTCAACCCGCCAGAACGCGCGCGCGCGCCACTCGATGTTCAACCAAAGCCGGCCCATAGCCACCGGGAACGAGGACCGTGCGCGCCGCCCGGTCTGCAGGGGCACGCAGGCCTTCAATGATTCATGTCCTAAATTAGTTTCGAGGACCAAACCCTAGCACTCGGAAGCTACAGCTTCCTTGAAATACATCTACACAGAGCACAACGGCGGAGTTGCCACGACAGCAGAAACAGTAAGATGAATGCCAAAGAACTTGAGTTAGATATAGGAAGTGGTATACGGGTGAAAGGGATAAAACCTCTCTGTCCTTCTCCATGCGACTACTGCCACATTGCTCAAATGTATGCTACCGGGCAGCCACCGTAGCATTTCTGACTAAAGGCACAACATGTGATAAATCACCAAGAGCTGATGACTGAGATAATCTGAGCTAGAAAGCGGGACTTGGGTTTAATACCATCTCCATGTCATTCTCGAGGTAGATTAACCTTGCCTATAATTGAGTACGTAGTATTGCGATGTTTTACTGGGTTGATCGAATGCCACCAACATGCCTAACCTAAAGTACATCCATCATACAAGCGAATCTAATTTGCATTGTGGAGCATAGCAACCCCCTCAGTTGTGCATATGTTTGCTGCTGAATTTCCTGCGCGTCGCCTCACTCGACAAATCTGCACCCATTGGCCCGTAGCACAGCTATGTTTCGCTTCACACAGGCTCTATGTCGACAAAATGCAGTTGATGCAGTGGTAGTCGGTGGTGGTCCTGGCGGCGTTGCGGTCGTGGGAAACCTACTGAGCCAATTCCCTCAGAAGCATCGGCAACTCTGGGCCGATCCTCTATTTCGTGCCGGTCGCGTAAATGCATGCTACAGGGAAGTGCCGAGTAATACCAAGGTTGACCTGTTCGTTAAATTTGGCACGGCCGTTGAACCCTTTCGTCGTGTCGTTGAGAGTACCGCGGCTCCGAATGCATTCACAGCCCTGAGAAAGTTACCCCAGGACCAGGGCTGCACCCTTAGCCATGCTGCCGATATGTGTCTCATGCTCAGTGATGGTATTGACAATTGCTTTGAGGAGGTGACGAAGCACCATGGTAAGATTACATCAGCGTGTCTTGACAAGGTAGGCCGCAGCAGATATTATGCGTCAAATGAGAAAGTTGGCGGCTAATAGAGATGGCAATGCAGGCTTCCAAGATCTGGACAGTCACCATGGACAACCAAGAGACAGTTCACACAACTCGGCTCGTTTTGTGCACAGGATCCAGCCCTATTGCAGAATCGCCTGATATCTCAAAACTAATTGGGCCACGCCCCATTCGGCTGCATCTCGACACAGCTTTGACACCGTCCATTTTGGCTAAATCCATCTCATCAAGAGAGCCAGCAACCGTGGCGGTTGTCGGCGCTTCTCATTCCGCTATCTTAGTTTTAATGAACCTATTTAACCTAGCTACAACCACGCACCCGGAACTGCGTATTCGGTGGTTTACTCGCCATAAAAGTCTTCGGTACGCCGAGTTTATGGATGGCTGGATCTTGTACGACAACACTGGCCTCAAGGGTCAAGCTGCTCAGTGGGCTCGTGCAAACTTGGAGGACGAGACATTTCCCACAAGTTCAGCCAGTAGTATCATTACAAAGTTGTGGGCGCCTCACAACGATGTAGAAAGTCATGTCTATGAATCGCAATTACCAACTTGCACACACATCGTGCAAGCAATTGGTTACAAACGGGATCCTATTCCCCGACTTACATCAGTTGAACAGTCTGGTTCAGCCCCTGAGCCGATAGCTATTGAACACGATGGCCTCACAGGGCGTTTCTTCACGGCTTCATCTGGCGAGCGACGCCTCTATATCCCTGGATTATTCGGCGCAGGCATCGCATTTCCTGAACAAGTTACTGATCCCGCAGGTAATGTTGAGTTGGCTGTTGGCTTCTGGAAGTTCATGAACTTCTGCAAGAGAGTTGTTCCCCAATGGATCGAGAATCCCCATATCTAGCTTTCTAGTGATGAAGCGTCTTGGAGTTTTGGTATGCCTTCTTCAATTTGCTGGATCATGATGTTTGTAGACTTGCCAGGTTCAGAAATAGACCGGTATATTTAGGGGATAAAAATATAAGGTTCTGTTGTATTATTTAACATTATATAGCCTCTGTGCCCTAATTCTTGGCAATAATAGGACTAAAATACTATTATCGCTTTAGGGTACACTATCGCTACAATTAAAAGAGCTACTCAGTCACCACTCGGCCTCCTCCCCTAACGCTCATCCTATCGCTCCATCCCCTCGTGACCGGCTTCGTACCACAAAACGGAGAGAGGAAGAGATGTCATAATAGCAGGATACAAAGAGAAACACTGAATAGCATAAACATACGATAGCTATGGGGCTCGCAAACTAAAGTGTAACCGCTGCTGGTTGTGCTAAAATTGTAGTATTAGTGTGGCTAATTCTTGAAGGACGCATTTGTATCTATTAGAGTATGAGTTACATATCTCTTGTGTCTATAGATGTTTCTTGCACCTAGCGGCCTTGATATGACATCAGAATCGCTAGTATTAATATGGAAGTCACATTCAATAGACCCTTCCACGTGCCGAGAGCGCGCATGCAAAATACCACCATCCCAGTCACCAGGTAATTGTCCGAGACTAGCAACCTTTACTTAGTTATTGTGGAGAATCTAGCATTTTATGAGCGTTTATTTCTTTGCTATTTAAATGTTTTGGCTATTAATTTTACCATTTTTACTCTATGGCTCCCTCTGCTCTACTCATGCAAGTTTCTCGGCAACAAGCTTCTTCAAGTCTTCATCCGCCAGTTCTTTAACCCCAAGGAGCTCATTGTCAGTTTCATAATAAGCGGCCCCGTAAAGGTCCCCGGCAAAAGATGTGCCTGATAGAACCTTTATAATGACTTCCATGCTGAAGTCACCAGCACTGAGGCTATCTAGGCCCTCTTTTAATACGTTGCTTGTCTGAACCTTAGTTGTTTCCCATTTGATGTCAGGCCTTAGCTCTTGCGCAATCCTTAACAGCCCATTCTGTGTTAATATCACCTCCGAGGTTCGGACAATCTTATTTTTGGTAGCCTCAGAATTCTTGAATATTCCCGCAATGGCTTTGCCGATGTTTGACAGAGAAGTAGAGCTGATCTTATTGTCACCCTCATCAAACAAAGTCGCCTTATGATTCTCAAAATCCAACATTGAGGGGTAAGCAAATAGGAATTCCAAGAAAGCACCACATGCAAGGACAGTCCAGGTAATCTCTCCCGCGGCTGCCTTTTCTTGGAGATAATGCTTGATCTTAAACATTGGGACGTAAACCGGCAATGCTTCAGCTTTAGGGTCGGTCGTGCAACTGCCGTATTCGGAGGGGATGAAGCGCTTCACCCCAGCAGCGACCGCTGCATCAATGAGCACGGTCTGGTTTTCTATAGCGGTAGTGGTTACCGTGGACACGAGTCCGTCGATGCCTTTCAGTGCTGCAGTTAAGGACTCTACCGATGTGAAGTCCACTTCGACCACTTTGGCTCCGGCAACGTTCAATTCCGGCTTTTTAGATCGTGTGAGGACCGTGACTTGGAAATTGGCATCGACAAGTGCTTTTAGGACGTGGGGTCCCAGGGTGCCAGTGGCCTGTACGATCTGTTAATTGGTTCAAATATCCGTGCCTCTACAGGTAGAGCTCTTACACCAGCAATTGCGACCGACTTGATCTCAGACATAGCGAAGGTTAACAATAGTGAGATTTTGCAGCTTTAGAATAAAGATAACACTCGTATTGCGTTTCGGAGATAGAATTGGAGTTAGTTTGTGCTATTGTTTTGCCTGAGGGGACCCGACCTCTTTATACCACATCAGTGCCATCATACTGCATCTCCACCTATCATCTTATTTTACCGAAAACGTCATCCATGTCCTCAACCGCAGAATTAAACCTCATAAAATAAGTCTAATCGACTAGAGGTGACATGTTTCTGATGGTAAATCCGACCGCCGCTTGGTAAGCCAAGCCAGGATTCCCGACCCCGAGTCGGACATCCCGCACGTGCATCCGCACTTCCGCCTGCTGCGAGTGTTTTCACTTCGATAACTAGCGGGATCCCCGCACATGCATCCACTCCCACCCGCACAAGCATTTTTCTCCTCGCATCTATGCTTCACAGTACGATTGCGGACATCCGTGTCACATATCCGAAGCGGATTGCGAGCTAGAATGAATACCCAACACTCAGAGGGCGTTGCTATGAAGGCTTGCACAAGATGCAGCATCCAGAAAAAGAGATGCAATAGAGCGCTTCCCGAATGCGGGCTCTGTGTCAAGTGAGCACTAACACAACCACCCATCCGGTGAAGTTGCTTATATGGGCATAATTAGACTCCATCGAAGATGCAAGTACGAAAATATATCATCCTCAAATGAGAATCACTCGCCGTCTTCTAGGAGACTAGATTTTGTGCTAGGCTTTGGAGCATTCACGAAATCCCAAGTCAAAAGCGCTATCATGCAAAAGCTCGGATCGTTTGAACCAAAAAGTGCCATTTTACGGTACTCGGAAGCAATCGATCCTTGGTTCCCCATTATCTCTATACCAAATCTACTGGGCCGACTTCCGCACACGTAAGTCTTGGATCATTTATTTTTCTTTCAAATCTACGGCTGGGAACTAATGTTTATGTCATTACCACTGTTTCTGGACACAACGTATAGCCCTTACATGTCTGAGAAGCTTTTCTGACTCTGAAGTTCCGAGATATAGGTGGGACGAAACAACTCTCGATGTGTCACTCCTGTGTCTCTCCATCGTTCTTCTTACAACCAGTCCATCCACATCTTTAAGAGACAACGATAATCCATCCGAGTTCAAGTCCCTCTATTTCTCTTTGAAGAGTTGGATATCTTTGATCGAAGGCTTTGGAATCAACTCGCTCGAAACCCTCCAGGCACGAATTTTGGTGACTCTATTCGAGGTGATGCATGGATTCTATCCTACAGCCCACATCTCAATTGGATCCGTGGTTAGAGCTGCTGATGCACTTCTAGTCTACCCATCGGAACAAAAGACTCTCTCGCAGTGTGTAAGTGATGAGGCTAAGCGAGAAGAGGATATCTTAACTTGGTGTGGCATAACAACCCTAGATAAGTATGCACACTTATCAAGGTGGTGTGTAAATATATTTCAAAAGCTAATTAATTATAGATATATCGCTGCAGAATCCGGCTCTTATGCACCTCTGACACGTTCCTACAATCATCCAATATTTACACCACTCGAGCCTCATCTGTGTCCTACACAAAGCAGTTGTCAGGACCATGCAGCGCCTCGTTGCCGCCTCTCCTGCCTTTTTGAAGCCTCCTCCCTCCTTGACAAAGTCCACACCGCGCAGATTAGCCCTACTACAGAATATTTGTTCAACGTTGAAGAAATAATGCTAGTGGTTGAGGCGACCGAGTCGCTAAAAAAACTGCTCATTGAAGATATCATTGATGGCAGAGAGATGTATTCTGGCGCTTTGGCCGTTTGTGACATGTAAGTTCGCTTTCTCACTTAATTGAAGAACTAGTTGTTTGTAAAGGACAGGGATATTAATATATACACAGAAGCTTACTCACGGCATTTGAAAATGGCTGTAAAGCCACTCCAGTCGATGGCATAAGCTCAAACTGCCTCTTTTTGGCAATGAAGTCTCTTGCATTTCTCCTTTCGAGCATAACTGACAGGGTTGAAGCCTTCATCTTGAAAAGTGAACCGAGTGATTTCGAACTTCTGCCTCCGTCTACCTTATTTCTAGTATATAAGACAGCAGCACTAGTAACTGAGCGGCTCTGGATTGATGGTGATTCAAGTCTGGGAGTAACAAGGTTGAAGACTCTGCGACAGTTTTTACAACTCGTAGAGGCCCGGTGGTTATGTTGCGGTAAGTCGAATTCGGATCGGATGAAACGAAAATAGTTCACGATACTGATTTATATAGAGCGGTATCTCCAACTGCTTGATGAGAACACAACACCACGAATATCTCGGCTTCTAGGAAAATAACATTGAGAGAAGAATCATCTGTCATAAATCATTTGCATTTTCTGTATTTTAGCGTTGTGATATCCTATATGTATTTAATTAAGTCCATACTCCTCCAAGAGCATTTCAGCACATGTTGCGCCTGTTAGGTAGGCTGGGACCTGTGTGTGGCCATTGGGTAAGACAGGCAAAACACTCAGGTCTGCAACTCGCAAATTATCGACACCTATAATACGGAAATGTTCATCAACCACAGCGTCAGGATCGCCCTTTCTACCCATCTTGGCGGTGCCCGTCATGTGCCAGGACGATCCAGTTGTGTTTCTCCAGTGCTCAAGCAGATCCTCGTCGGACGTCGACTTCGGTACGATAATTGGTGCGACTGTGTCTTTTGCGAAAGCGGGAGAATCTGCGACTTTTAACAAGTCGCGCAGACTTTCAATCGCGACGCGGCGATCATAGGGATGTGAGAGAACTTTCGGATCGAACTTTAGAGGTACATTTGGATCGGAAGACTGAAGAGTAGCTGAGCCTCGAGCCTGGGAGTTGTAGACAAAGCTTGCTAAGCAAGAGTAATTTAAATGCTCCATTGGAAAATTCGGAACGGCCCAATGGGCTGGATAGTGAGTGAGAATTTCGTAGTGCGGAACTGTTGGTAGGCGCAGGTACGCCTGCTCTTCTGCGGGGAGATCTTTGAACTCCTGCGACGCAGTAACTTCTTCAGATTTGAGGTAACCAATCCACATTTCGCAAGCGAACTTGCTCCATGGACCTGTTCTGTCTTTCTTCCATTGCTCCAAAGCAGAGTCCATTGCTTCTTGGTTTCCGTAGAATTCTTTCCGGTCAGTGCTGCCGTCAGCTCGGGAATACAATAGAATAGTGGAGTAATGGTCCCGAAGGCCTTGGCCAACTGGACTATCAACAATAACAGGTATGTCATAGGTTTGCAATTGATCACGAGGCCCAATCCCAGAGTGCATCAGAATTTTAGGGGTGCTGAGAGCACCAGTGGAGAGAATAACTTCCTTGGTTGCCGTATCTAAAAGAATTCTGGTTAGCGAGCAGCCTTCTTCATATCAATGGAGCACCGGGGGCCCGTACAGGTTATTCCGCCACAGTCGACGCCTTTCGCCGTTTTGCCTTCAATGATGAGCCGTTGGACCGTAGTGTCAGTGATAATAGTCAAATTGTCCGGGGGCGAGACTAGAGCATCTCCCGCGGTACTTCTCACGCCACCATGAGATGAATTGATCAGGACCGACATTCCAATAGGATCACCTGAGTTATGGTCTTTGTTGATGGGAAATCCGGTGTCTTCAAATGCTTTAATCAGTGGAATAAAGTCTCTTTCCCACTCACGGGGATATCCAACATGTATTGGGCCGCTGTGGCCGTGGTCTGAAGGATTTGACGCGACGTATTTATCTCCACCTTCAGGAACTTCAGTGTGAAACGTCTCCAGGCTTTTGAACCTTCTCTGCATATTGCCCCAGTTGAATGAATCATTTTGCACTTGGCGAGCCCACTCGTCGTAATCACCTTTAGCTCCAACTGTGAATACACCGAAGTTGATAGTCGTTGACCCCCCTAGCGCTCGTCCTGCAGATACATCAATCACACGATCCTGACATTCTTTCTGCGGTTCCGTCTTATATCCCCAGTTCATGTTTGGGTTTTGCTTGAAAGTTGTCCATCTTTGGCCATCTATTCGAAGAATAGGGTCCAGCTGTTCTGAGCCTGCTTCCAACAGCAGCACAGTGGGACGTTTTGAGCTCCGCGCAAGTGTCAAGGCGATGATGGTACCAGCTGCGCCACCTGTACATGATGAATTGAGTAAGTGCCCTGATGTTAGAAGATTATCACCAATACATACCGCCAACCACGACGAAGTCAAATGACTGAGACATGACTTGTGGAATAAATAATCCCGCACTAACTATGTGTATGAATGTTGTGGATTTGTATCTGGAGGAAAGATGCACATGGCTAAGGTTTCTAAGGGCAGAGGCAGGAAAGTCAACTTATATATTAGACCTGTCAGTTTAAATGTGCTCACGGAACAGAGTAGCCATTGTGAGATATCTTAATTCGGAATGACATGTGGTAATGGGCACACATCAAGACTCTCACCGCTAGGTAGTCTGGGTATGATTACCAAATAACAAGCGGTGTTTTGACTGATTTCAATTGGAAATACTTAGACAGATCGACATATGCATATAACTATTGACAGGTGGTCGAAATTTATTTATTTATTAACTAATGGAACAAAACAAAACGAAGCTTTGCATAAGGAGGTTGAAATGCCACGGCCCCCGAGCGTTGCGACGAGCAGATTGAACGCTACCCAAATCGTTAGACACCGGTACGCGTGGCTGTGCGTTTTTTACCCTGTGTCAGCATAGTGGGGGTAGGTGAGCATAAGTGGATTCTCAGATGACTTCCTGTAAGCTGACGGTTGGGAATATGTGCCGATGTAATATTACGGCAAACATAATGTGGAAACATCAAAAGTTTAAATATAATCGAATAACTCTACGGTTATGGACCGTCGAACCATAGCACCGAACCATAGCGCCAAACGGGGCAACGAATTAGGGTTAATAATCGCAATGATAGCAATGCCAACGACAGTTACGACTTCTCGATTGGGCAGCGAGTAACGTTCTGTGAGGGACTGGCCTTTATCCTAATAGGTGCGATAAAGGAGCAGAGGGGTCACTCGAAGGGATATTGGCCTGCATTGATCGAGATGCAAAACTAATCACTGTAAACCGGTAGATATTAAGATACCGATTGAATAATCGATTAATCGAAGAGCTATTTTTAATAGCGAAAGATAAGAATACTTTGAAGGTTTAAATGATAAGATTGCAACATGGGGGCTGCGGCTTTCAGCAGGCAATACGCTATCCAACTGCGTTAGAAGGCAAAAGAATGCATGTAATCAAACCAACAACACGTGTAATTAACTACAGTGGGCACAGAAATACCCCGAGCCGCAATAATCAGGATTACCAACACAACTGACTCGAAACTTCAGTGCACCCTGTAGCTATGAAGGGCTCTCACACCCATAGAGATTATTAGGCAAAGCCCAGTCCATAAGTCACTAGAATTTTAACTATGAAATAAATAAATAATTATATTAGCACTATTCAACATTTTAATATATATATATTTATTTATTAATTTATAAGTGGGTTTCTTTAATCTTAGAAATATTAAGAAAATTATATAAATTACTTTTAAGTAAATTTAATTTAATTTTAAATAAAATTAATTATCATTAATTATTAAATATATAGCTATTTTTAATATTATAAATTATTACTATATAAAGGTTATATTATTAATTATATTAATATTTTTACATTAGTATACTAGAAATTGATTTATTTGTGTAATTTCTTTAGGGAAAGAAGTAATAGAATAAAGTTATTGTGTTGGGCTTCGGCCGCACATACATGAAAAGACTGGCTTTACGCGGCCTGATTCCGGCTGTAGGGTATAAAGGAAGCCGCTTCCTAGCTTGAAGGACCGGATCATCGATTATGTTATATTAATTTGTTTTTCTTATATTTTGGAATATAAGTTCTTTAGCTACAGCCTTTATATTATTATTATTAATTTAATCTACTAAAATATAATATTCTAGATGAGCTAACAGCTTGTTCTTAGGCTTATTCGATCCGGATTTATCTGATCAGATGCTTTACATCATTTGTGTTGTCAAAAACCCTCTACCCACCTAGCTAATAACTAACATCAGCTAATTCGCTGGAATTTTGATACGACCGAGATATCACACACCACCTGGACGATGTGGCTTGGGTACCGGGTGTCCTTTCCGTGTTGTGTGCCCTACCACATCCATCACATTATATTTATTTAACAATAATATTTAAAACCCTGAATATAACATATCCCAGGCGCCTTTGATTAATTGAGCACCGACGTTTATATATCAAGGCTACGGACCATCAAACCATAGGGACAAGCAGGGTAAAATATTAGACTAATCGCAATGGTAGCAATTGCAGCGACGGTTTCAGCTATTATGATTGATCATCCAAGTCGTTACAGTCAACGAATCCCCTCTACGCACTATAAATGATCGCTAATTCAAACAAACATTTGATCATTAATTTTCCATCTTGTGAGAAGAAAATAGTATGTAATAAAATAGAACACATAGAGGCATCAGCTGACTGCCTTTGATTAGTCTATTGGCTTCTGGCTAATGTTACATGTTATTAACTTTTAGTTATTTCCGGCGGCCAAGACAGCCTTCTCAACGCAGTCGCTACGTGCGACGATGCCAAAGGGCAGTGGATCCGTTGTTGGATGTGAAGAGCATCTGTCCAGGTTGGTATGGATGAATCGAATCGTACAATTCCATAAATTTTCCAGAGTTGGCGCAATTCAACAACGAATGAAAAGTAGTATATATTTACAAGCATTCTATCGGTCCAATCCAATGGTATGTACATAAAATTATCCTCTCGCATAATGTCTTAGCATATGCTTCCCTTGTTGCAGTTTTGTTGGCAATTATAAATGCCATCAAGGTTGCTGTCCTTGCCATACATGTCGTAGCCCTGGAACCAGCCATTGAGAGTCTCATGGAGGTAATTTAAGTTTTGAGGTTCGCCATGGGCTTTTCCCTCCTTTGAGCAAGGATAACCCTCTGTGAGACCCTTTCCTCCATTCAGACCAGTGCCATCGCTTGCAGTAAACCAGCCATTGTAAGACCCAAGAGCATGGACGGCATTGCCACCAGTGTTGTCAAGTGCTTCTCGCAACACGTGAGCGCCGCAGTCGACATTGTCTTGGATCGGATATTGGCAACTACTTTTGCCATTCTGGCAGTTGCCTGGGTCGCATTGCATCAGACCGGGTGTTGGCCCCCCTGCATCGGCATTGCAAGAAGACTCCTGCATCGCGATGAACGCCAAGATGGCGGGGTCGATGTTGTACTTCTGTCCCGAGACTTTGAAGTACTGATCATATTGTTGACAGGGTTGGCCGACGTTCTTATAGTAGTCCGGAAGAGCAATGTGGGTGAGGTTGTTGATATCTAAAAACGGAGGATTCCAACCACTACCCTTCACTCCAGTATTGAGCCACTCCTGAGAGCCGTTGGGTCCGCAGGAATTGGCGCCTCCCTGTGTGGGATCGCATGCGCCTTGTGCCTCCGCATTTAAGGCAGCCGTCGACCCATTGGCAAAGAGTATGGCCTTGCCAGCGATGATGGCAGTGTTCGAAAAACGCATATTTTCTTTGTTTCTTCAAATTTAGTAGAATTGAGACTTGAAAGAAGTGCCTTTTGGAGAGGGTTAATGGTATTTTCAACAACGGGCTACGTCCTTCTTAAAATACATATTCTCGAAAGGCTCTATTTTAATATAAAACTAGACGTTAAACTACTTTTCCCCCATCTGGCAACTCATAACCAAAGCATTGTTCATAGAGAGACACAAAATGCTCGGCAACTGTCGATCCTTATGCTTAAAGCTGGAATTTTATCTCAACATGACACAGGATGTAACACTTGAGATGGCCGAAATAGGCAAGAGAGCCAAATTGGAGCTAGCCAAGTTTTAGCATTCGGCCCGGGTGGGGGAGAGCGTGCACTGGACATTACCGGCCGATTGTTACATGAATGATTTTCTCGTGCTCCGATTCTCATATTTACGTCAGGTAAACAAGAGATACGAGCAATGGCTGGCGAGCAATGGCGAGCAATGGCGAGCAACAGCGCTCGGCCTTGCTTTTCACACCATTTTTATTATTTAATTCTTCAACATGAGATGCGTTTTACTGGGTGCAGGTGTAAGTGTGATGGGATGCCACAGCACGCTCAAGTTCGGGGTGTTAATACGAGGCCGGCGGCGGGGTTAACCATTTCACTTGTGACGACGGAGGCCACGGCATGAGGTTATTGAGTCCACTTTTGATAACTGGCTATGACCTGCTGGATAGGTAGCTAGCGAGCGACCTTCGCAAGCAACGCAAAGAGCCTCCCAATCACATGAGATGGGACGCAGCCTTCGGTATTATCCTGGCCATAAAATTCTAGCGCTGGATAAGATAAAAAAATTTAGCCAGAAATATTTCATTCAAAGGCAATTTCCCTATAGAAAGATACTAAAAGCTATGAGGGACGTCTCTTTTTCTTCTTCTTTGGTTCTGGAGCGGGAGGATGCCAGTTCAAATTGGGCTAGGCTGGCATCGTCTCAAGCGCTGTAATTTTACCAGACTTCAGTTGTCAATCAACTGAACTGAACCTGGAATTGCCGGGCCGACAGCACTCCAGGGCTGTTAGGGGTTTGGGGGGTTCCATTACAATGGGGCGGGCTGCCGCTAGAAAAACAGGACCGTAACGCCGCCCGCCTTTCTTTCATTAGAATGACCATTGTAGACATGTTCTAATGCAACAAATACGCTCGACACGCACGCAGATCCTTCATCTCTTATTATTCACGTAGCTTAGCTTTAGCAACGTAATCAGTATGTCAAGTCGCGACCTGACTAAGAATTATGATGAATAACGGCGCAAGTATTATTTCCCGGGGCATCTAGCGGCCCTTTGACCCTGCTGGTTTGCAAGAGTGTCTATTACTTTAGGAATGCACCATGCAAAACTAAACGTCACCCTACCATCTGCAAGATTTTCCCCGGCAAGAGAATGATCGCACTTCTCCGACCTGCAATGTAAATATTTTGGTGAATCCAATTGGCTCACTTAGGTTCTCTTTATCTGGCTATACGTCCATGTAGCTTTCATCTTCACGGGTGTTATGGAGGACAATACTTAATAAGGTGATCCCCATGACTAGAAAAGCATGGCCAAGACAAGCAGATTTAGTCCAGTCGCATTTTTCACGGATCTTCTTTGGATTAACTAGCTTAGATGATATCCATATCCTCTTCGCTCCCATATTTCAAACCCACTGGTACGAAGATATTGAGCGCATTTGCTATTAATGTGCACCGCAGATTTGGCAATAAATTACCAACTAATCCATATGAGCTTCCGTCGCCGCTGCCGACGCGGGGAAAGTCATTTCAAGAATAGTAATAATATCTCGTACTACGAGAAATAGTAGCTTATATTAAAAAATAATCGATATTTCGGACGTCAGTCTCATAATAATAAGACCATTGTCCTGACACAGAATTTGTGCCATGCTATTCCGAGGCGTATTCGTCAAGGTTGCTAGGTCGAATCCGAACCGAGCAACGCGCCGATACATTCAATAAGGCTGGCTGGAATTTGCCACTTCAAATCCCCTTGACTAACGAGGCTCTCAAGACTAAAAGGGGGGTATGTCCCCCTGAGGGGGTTAGAATCGTCATTAAGAGCTCACTGCTCTCTAGCTTGAGATGTTGAAGTGCCATACGAAACCCCGCCATTGTCAAGTTTATGTACAGTTTTCCTGCTATGAAGTATACTGATTCATTCATACGAATTTGGAAAATGCTGAGGATGATTGCGCAAGAATTCCACACTCTTTACTCGGTAAAATCGAGAGACACTAAGATGATGTCTAGCATGATTTGAACATAAGACAGAAGGCTGCGCGGAGATGTGCAAAAATACTTGCAGATCGCGAACCGTGGTTGTATTGGAGCGCAGAATAGGTAACGGCCGAAGAAGCCAATGCGGTTCTGAATAAGGTTTCACATTGCGTGGCATCTAAATATTATTCACTTGGCTCGTTCTTCATTTGTCCAACTTCACCTCGTAAATGCTTTCATGTGTGTCTGTAGATTTGACTATAAAACCATATTTCATGGCCCATATCGAATTAGCCGATTGTTGCCTATCACACGGCAGTTGTGTATGTCAGAAGCAATGTCTACCAGGGAAGAAGACTATGAGGTTGGCTACATATGGTCACATAATCGGGAAACCTCTACCGCAGACATTTCTAAACAAGAAGAATTGGACCGCGACCAATTAATAAGATTGGGGAAAAGGCCTGTTCTTGAAGTATTGATCCTCCCCTCACATCATTATAACGACTAATATTAACAACTATTCAGCGCAACTTTGGTTTTTTGCCTCTCCTGGGATTCAGTTGCACAGTTCTCATCACGTGGGAAGGCTCACTCATTCTCCTTGGGCAGGGCCTAAACAACGGGGGTCCCGCCGGCATCATATACGGATTCATTTTGGTTTGGTTTGGGAATATTAGTGTTTTCTCTACTCTGAGCGAATTGGCTTCCATGGCACCCACATCTGGAGGACAGTACCACTGGGTAGCGATGTTAGCGCCGCGGAGCTGCTCCAAGTTTCTCAGCTACATCACCGGCTGGCTCGCCGTTGGCGGCTGGCAAGGCTCTGTGGCCACAGCTTTATTCGTTGGTGCCTCCCTTACCCAGTCGTTAGTTATACTTACTGTAACGGATTATAACCCCGAACCTTATCACGTAACACTCATATTTATGGCTTTGATCTTGCTTTGTGTATTTATTAATGCATGGGCTAGCTCGGTTTTGGCTAAGTTTGAAGTAGTTGTACTGGTAATTCATGTGGCTGGATTCTTTGGTCTTCTGATCGCAATGATCCTGCTCTCTCCGCATAGAGACGCTTCCGTCGTATTCACACAGTTCGTGAACAATGGTGCTTGGCCAAGCCAAGGATTGTCGTTTTTTGTTGGCTTAATGGGCAATGTTTTCGCGTTTGTTGGTACGTTCTGGAACAGACTGAAAATGGAGTATCTGTTGAAAGGGTAATCTAACATACGTCTTCAATTAACTCTTCTTAGGCGTTGATGGTGCTTTTCATGTAATCCGCCTTTAATCAATTTGATTCAACCATAATTCTCCCCAAGAGCTGACCATTTATAGTTATCTGAGGAAATCCACAACCCTTCTCACAACGTACCAAAAGCAACTATGTTTTCGCTCATCATCAACGGAGCTACAGGGTTTGCTATGATGATCACGGTACTATTTTGCATGGGCAACCCCGATGATCTGATTAACAATAGCTATGGTTTTCCATTCGTTCGATTATTCTATAACATGACGGGTACGATGGACGGGGCGGTCGGATTATCATGTATAATGTATATTACGGGTCTCGCTTCAACTGTTGGGCTCTTTGCATCAACCTCGCGGGTGTTTTGGTCATTTGCTCGCGATCGTGGTCTACCAGGCTGGCGGAAATTGTCAAAGGTAAGTGCCGAAGGCCAACGATTCTTTGTTTTTAATGCTTCTTGTTTCGCCACTTTATATTCTTATTGGGCATTTGTTTATCTCAATTGTCATAACTGGAGCTCAAACTCATTATAGATTAATCCGGTAACAAATATCCCACTGCGGGCCATTGGCTGCACTGCGATCATATCTGCGCTCCTCAGCCTACTCAACCTTGGATCAAGTACGGCCTTTAGCGACGTCGTTTCTCTTGGTGTATCTGGCCTGTATGCTTCATACCTCATGGCTGCTGGCTTGCTTCTCTATCGCCGCTGCACAGGGAGCTTCCGTATGTCGGACTCCACGGTGCTACCCGATCTGGCTAATACCACAGGAGCTGAGCTGGTTTGGGGCCCTTGGCATATCCGTGGCATTTTTGGCATAGTAAACAACGCTGTTGCCTGCATTTACTTAACCATCATCTTGATTTTCAGCTTTTTTCCTCCCCAAACACCAGTGGACTATACAAATATGAACTATAGTGTGGTCGTAACTGGTGGTGTTGTTATCTTCAGTATTGTATACTACTGGACTTGGGCGAGACAGGAATACCAAGGACCGATTATAGAGATGTAGGATTAGTTCTTCTCATATTGGAACAAATATGAATTCTTTTCTATCACGTCAGCTTAAGTCAAAATGGACTAGAATGATAGAAACAATATATGTAATAGCTGCTTCGTTAGTGTTACTGGAAAGCTCTCACACCTGGACAACTGAAACGACGTGGTCAAGACTAATGAGTGTGTGTGAACTAACGAGGAACTATGGTGCTATTTTGCTCCCAATTTCAAAATAATGATGCTGAACATCATGAGAGTGAGGGTGTAGGTGCGCTGGATTTAAACTATATAGATAGCTTTCGGAGGATCGCCTGGTGTGATTCTTCTCGGTCATGTTTTCTTAAAAAGGGATTCGGGCATTTCAGCTGTGAGGCGCCGACCCACCCCTGCCAACTCGGATGCCAGGGGGAGAAACCCCGGTAAACAGAAACTCAAGACCGGAAATAGAGGTCATCTTTAAAGGCTAGTGATCTTGGTGGTGACGGCAACCGGTAAAACGCTAAACGCCGACTTCGGTGTATGTGCTGTTAACCACGTCTATGTCCGATACATCCTGCCCCTGTGCCACCCCGGCTACATATGCAGCTAGAGTTGCAGTCGCGGGGTTAATTTTATCAAGGTACTTTAAAACAGCAATTGCCGACTTGCATTGCTGTCAACATCCGCCTGTATAAGCTTCCAGTGCTGCTCTCGGAAATATTATATCAGTCTGTTTTTAAATTGTTTATAACAAAGAAAATGACATCACATCCTGAGTTCAATAAGAAGACGACTTCGGAGGAGGTCGCTCAAGCATTTGCTGATGATATTGCCGGGAAAACAGGTTTATACTTCCTCCGCAGCTTGAATTAGTGCGGGGTTTATACTAATGATTTCCACAAGTGGTCATTACGGGAATTTCACCAAATGGCCTTGGTGAGGCAATGGCGATCGCGCTGGCAAGCAAGCGCCCAGCCAAGCTCGTCTTTACAGCGCGCACAGTCTCCAAGGCGGAAGCCGTTCTGGAAGCCATAAAGAAAAGTGTTGAAAATCCTCCTCCAATCGAAATTTTACAGATTGACCTTTCATCGATTGCCTCTGTAAGAGTGGCATCTGAGTCATTGATCAAGACATTGGGCTCCATTGACATCCTTTTCAACAATGCTGGCGTCATGGCTCTACCTAATCGCACATTATCCGTAGATGGGCATGAAATGCACTTCGCTACCAATTTCCTAGGCCACTGGCTTTTCACAAACCTTCTTGTGCCGATACTCAGCCGCGGCGCGCGCATTATCAATGTGACTTCGGGGGGTTACATGGTTTGTCCGATTCGATTCCACGATATCGAATGGGAAGGTAACACGAAGCTACCTGCTGACGAAGAGCCAAACATGGCAATGGTTCAAGCTCTTGGTATCGGTTCTGTTGCAAAAGCCGAGGATTATAATGGCATGTTAGCCTATTTGCATTCAAATGCGGCAAGTATGCTGTTAACTGTGGGACTGGCGGATGTTCTGAGAGACAGAGAGGCTATTGCAATTAGTGTGGCGCCTGGTGGTAAGCTTGACTAACCATAACCCTACATTGTGGTTTGCAGATCTGACAGATCCCCAGTTGTTGTGACAGAGTTACAGAGGCACTTGGATGGGTTCCGCAATCAGACCATGGAGTATAAGACCGCTACACAAGGTGCCGCAAGTTTTCTAGTTGCAGCTTTAGACCCAGCGCTCAAGAGTATGTTGAAACATCTTATTTCCTATAGATGGCTTCTTACTAATAAAATTAACCAATATAGACCAAGGAGGCACTTACATCGATGACTGTCAGGTCACTCAAATCGTCTCTCCGCACGTCCAGGATAAAGATGTAGCAACAAGACTCTGGAAACTGGCAGAGAAAATAACCGGTGATCACTTCTTAGAATAAGACTTTGTGTGCGTAGGTCTTCTTAGATGTTGCATTCACTGTATATAAATTCTAGCATGGGCTCATGAATATAAACTGTGAAATCTATCCTTCTTTTCTAAGCTCTGTCTAGGGCTGTATTTTGACTCTTAAACAGGCATAATAGCTATGTCCACCACTGATTTCCTTATATGTAAGCTAAGCTAATTTATTTTAATTTATTTCTATCGTAGTGGAAATAATACCCCATTTCAAAATACAAGGCCATACCTAGCAATGACGTGTAAGGATAAATGTGTGACCTACAGGATTGAGCCTATATTTATGCATATGCCATCGGACATTCCCATGTCAGCAGAACCTAGCGCATCTACTAGTTATTGACACAATTTTCTTACATTTAGGAGTGTAAACATATATTAGAAATCTTGCCGTCGCTCCCTTTCTGTGTCTAGATACTTGCCAAACCCAGTCTCTGATACATTGATCTAAAGACAATAAAACAGTGAAGACTGACGACTTCTGCTGCTGGGTCAATATAATTTCAATTTCCAATGTTATTGTCGTGTCTAAACCAGTAAAATTCACAAGACTTTATAATTATTGCAAAATTTAATCCTTAATATTACATCTTTTTATCAACATACCCAAAGGTAAACAGGTAGTTTTAGACCATTAAGTGCTACTGGATGGAGCAGCAATGAAACGACTATAGTCAAGTGGTACTCTTTCACCCATCCAAATAGCTCGCTGGGAGTGGTTACGGAGTTCCGCTTCCGCCTCCGATTCGCCTTTCCCTAGAACTGTATTCGGATGAATAAGAGCGGATAGAGGACCGCGCCATATGGCTAGCCAAGAGATGAACGCTCCAAACTGGGTGGGATTAAAGAGGTTGACCTCAAACATGGCAACGGGGTGCGGTCCAACTGGTCGATCCCAGAATCGATAGACTCTTAACTCGGGAACTTGATTCATAATTAGTATACGGCTTGATGGGTTTAGGGAATCCCCCGTAGCTTCTTTGGTATGAAACTCCCACTGTGTCTTACATTCTCGCCTGATACGCTCCCAGAGCTCACGTGCATATTGTGTTTGTTCTTTGTTTTCTTGGAAATAATAAATATGGACATCGCTGGATTTTGGGTGAGCTTCCTCTATAGCACATCCTAAACCAGTGTGCCACCAATAACAAAAACACGGTGGGCGAACTCACAAGCCACCTCGTCTACCATTATCTAATGGATCGGTGAAGTGATCATACGCCTCACTTAGACCATCGCGTTTCGGATTAACTAGGCTCTTGCCATCTTCGTTTTTCTCATCTGATAGCGGTGGTGCATTCTCAAAACCCACCAAGGGCGATTTGTACGCGTATTGAAAAGGGTTGGCCATTTCCAGGTAATATGTGCTCAAGGTGCTTCTTAGGCTTTCGCATAAAGGTCAAGGTTCAATAATAAATATTTATACGCTCGGAGAACCTCTCACATGACGTGCTTTTTCAATGTTATAAATCAAGAATTAGTCAGCTGAACTTTAGACTAATAATAAGAAAAGGCGTCTGCTCGTGACTTTCCCCGAGGGCGAATGAATTTCGGGTCAATTTACTAGGAATCAGCTACCCTATATTAATCCACCAGCTAGGTTTTTTAGATTAATATTTTGGCTCGGCCTCGATTCTATCAGCTAGCGTTTACTCCGTTTGCTCTCGATCATCATTTCTCTTCACGTTCTCCTGCTCATTTAGGTACTGCGGGATTTTCTGTCCCGCCCGCCATTTGTAACGGCTTCCCGGGTGATCCTCTGGTAGACGCTTTGACCCAATAAATACTTCCCTTGCTGTAGCGCCCTCCTTCTCGACCCGCTCTCGGAACAAACCTCGCCGTCGTAATTCAGGAAGAAGAAACTGTACAATGTCCTCAAAGCTGCCAGGGTTTGTGACATGAGAAAGGTTGAAGCCATCAACACCAGAAATGTCTATCCATTGTTCCAGCTCATCAGCAACAGTCACGGGACTTCCCGTAATCTTTGCACCGAGACCACCAACACTCAAATACTCAACGATCCTACGCTTGGTCCACGGAAGGTTCTCAGTTCCCGGAACTGTATCGGACCACCGGCGAATTATTGACTGAACTCGCGGGGAATCTGTAAACCGAAAGTCCTCGTCGTCTGAATAGGTCGAGAGATCAACTCCAGTCCAGCCGCCAAACAGAGCAAGGGCTCCTTCATGGTCTGCGTATTGGAGATAGTCTTTGTATTTGGCCTGTGCCTCTTCGTCGGTCGCGGCGACAATGATGTTGATGCCCACAATGATCTTGATGTGATTTGGATCTCGTCCTTCGGTTTGAGCAATGCCTCGGAGATTGTCTACCGTTTTCCGTACCACTTCTGGCGTCTGCCCGCCAACGAAAATTGCCTCACCATGCTTGCCTCCAAAGCCGTTGCCCGCCTCGGACACGCCGGCCTGGAAAAGAAACGGAGTTCGCTGCGGAGACGGCTCGCAGAAATGAGGGCCCGGCACTTCAAAGTACTTGCCCTTGTGATTTATTTGCAGAACACCGTCTTTGGCGATGTAGACTCCGCGCTCGTGGTCCTTTACGACAGCATCATCCCGAAAACTGCCCTCCCAAAGTTTATAAAGTACCTCCAAATACTCATGAGCAATAGCGTAACGCTCATCGTGCGGAATCTGTTCCTGGAGGCCATGATTGCGAGCTGCGCTATCTAGGTACGACGTAACAATATTCCAAGCAAGGCGCCCCTCACTAAGATGGTCTACTGTTGACAAGCGACGTGCGAGTGAGTAAGGTTTCTCATACGTCAGACTGGCAGTCACACCAAAAATGAGGTTTTTGGTCATAGCAGCCATGGTAGGGACCAAGTATAAGGGATCGTTGACTGGGAACTGAGCGCCAGCTGCTAAAGACGGTACCACATTTGAAGGGCCTTTGTAGACGTCGTATGGTCCTAGAGTGTCGGCAATGAACATGGCGTGAAATCCGGCGTTGTCAAGTAACTGCGCCAATTCAACCCAGAAAGAAAGCTTGGTATACTGATCTGTTTTATTCCGTGGGTGATTCCAAAAGCCTGGGGAAAGGTGCCCAGGCGTGTTCATCACAAATGCGTTGAGAATGATCTGCTTCTTTGCCGTAGTCGCCCCATTTTGCGTTGCCGTTATTGCTGCATCTGCCATCGTTCCGTTATTTCTAATTAATTCTCATTGCCTTGTATAAACACAGAATAGAACTGATCGACTTGAATCTTTATGCTTGATAATTCGACGACTGCATTGAGGTAGTTTGGAACGTGGATAAGTCAAGGCGTTGCTCAGCCGCGGGAAGGATGTTTCTCTCACAAAAATTTGAATGTGTAGTCTGCTTATTCAATATATTCTGGGCAAGAATTAATTACACCATTTTTTTTAACATAATTGCTGATTGATAAATGCTGTGTGGTTTGCGCTGCAGCGACGTGTTGAGTGTGCTGTGGAATTGGAATTCGTCAACGAATCCTTGTTGCACGCAATGTGCAACATCATATCCGATCTCGCATCATGAATTAAGCGATTAGGCTTTTAATTCTCTTGATTGTAATTCTAGATAATTGGAAGCAGTTTAGCCTAAGGTTATCACTACAGTACATAATCTCTCTGACGTGAAGACTGAAGAAACGCGTCCGTTTGTCGGTCGCTAATACTATTTCTGCCCCATACGGTCAGCCTTATCAACATCTTACTGTCGATCTTGCCTTTTTTTAAGCTAGATTTATGGGTATTCTTCTATGTAGTCTGTTAAAACTGTATATAACGCCATCGAACCTAAGGAGTCGTGATGATCAAATAAATCAGTTTAATATCCCCTGAGCTTATGAAGTAGATAAATGGAATGACGGAACTGGAGGGCTTCAGATTGTGTTTAAAACGCACAGTTAGCAGCTAGATTTGTGAGAATAATCGATGAACTGCTAGGATTAACTTAGCAACAGTCAGATATAGACATGTGTCTCTTACGACAAAGCGACTGCGATCAAGAACCTTTATACAAAGTCTCGTTGTTGTCGAATTTTTAAGAAGATGTCTGTTCAACTCGGCGTGTCGGGGGTTCCGGTCATCTCCCAAGGCACAGCGTATGGCCTTTTGATTGGTCTTGGCGTCGGCTTCTGTGGCGTCATCTTGGTTGCCATCAAGATACAGAAAGCCTATCTTGCTGAGGATTCGGGAACCTCAGAAATGTTTATGGTAGCTAATAGGTCAGTGGGAACGGGCTTGACAGCATCCGCAGTGTTTTCGTCATGGATGTGGATCAACGAGACTGTCTTCTCAGCTGCGTATTGCTACAAGTTTGGGCTGGCTGTTCCATTTGTAAGAGCATCGCCGATGTAACCTTCGAAATTTCGATAGAGTGCTAATAATATTCTGCTGAATATAGTGGTGGGCCACTGGTCTATGCTTTCAGATTGCCCTCATGGCCGCCCTGGGTGTGTTGGCAAAGATCCGTGTTCCCTACGCCCACACATCGCTCGAAATCATTCGTATGCGATATGGAAAGATTGGGCATATTGTTTTCATTATTCTTAATTTGACAAATAATGTGTTCGGCTGCGCCTCAATGATATTGACAGGCTCTCAACTAATTTTTGGTGTCTCTGGAATGCATTTTGTCGCTGCAACTATCCTCATCCCACTGGGAGGTAAGTCTTGTTATGATGATGCCTCGCCTTCCTATACTGGACCTTTACTGATGGTCGAGTTATCATCCAGTGGTGCTTTACACGGCGGTTGGTGGTCTGAAGGCTACTTTCCTAACTGATTATCTCCACACCGCAGTTGCACTTGTTCTTATCATCTACTTTTCACTAACAATTCTAACTCATGAGGCTATTGGAGGACTGGGTGGCCTATATGATAAGGTCGTCGCGACAGCTTCGGAAAATATCATCCCTGGAAATTATGAAGGTTCCCTTCTTACGATGAAGTCCAAAGATTCCATAGTCTGGGGGTTGATCCTCAAATTTGGAAACCTGGCACTTGTGGTGATGGTAATCATCTAGCCCAACATTATGATAACCAAGAAAAGGTCTAACTAATGCTTCTTAGGATACTGCCTTCTGGCAAAAGTCATTTGCGACTGAAGTCAAAGCAACGGTACCAGGATACAATCTCGCCGCCCTGGCTATTTTCGGCATTCCATGGGGTCTTGGTACTGTGATTGGTTTGACAGCAAGGGCTATACACAATACCCCCATTTTCCCAACATATCCTGGAGAGCTTACACCAGCTTTGGTTAATGCAGGTTTAGTCATGCCCTACACAATCAAAGCTCTCATCGGCGATAAAGGCATCGTAGCATTTTTCGTCCTACTCTTCATGGCATTGACTAGCACAGTCTCATCGTCAATGATCGCAGTCAGCAGCATATTGTCATTTGATCTTTACAAAACTTACATTAACCCGAAGGCGTCTGACAAAAAAATCATGCGAGTCAGCCACATCGCTGTTGTCTTACATACCATCTTTATAACTGGTATCTCGTTGGCCCTCAACTACGGAGGAGCGGACATGACCTGGATAGGCTACTTTAGACCTATTCTCTCTTGTCCTGGAATCATTCCGCTGGCTCTCACTCTAGGGTGGTCCAAGCAGACAAAACTTGCCGCAATTGCCTCGCCGATCCTTGGCTTTCTGACTGGCCTTGCTGTCTGGCTAGGCACTGCAAAATCTCTTTACGGGGTTATTAGTCTTACAACCACCGAAGCTAGTTTTCCAGCTTTATACGGTGCTGTGGCGTCATTTTTCTCACCTGCGATCTATTCGGTGGTTATTTCATTATGTAGACCCGCGAGCTTCGATTGGCGAGAGTTCTTACGGGTTGAATTGGCCGAGAAAAGCAACACTCTCTCTGAGACACCTTCATCACTCTCTAGTGACGATGAGAGGTCGAATGGCAATAGCGTTGAACACATCTCAGTCCCTGGAGAAAAAATCGTCGATGTGTCCCAGTCGCCTACAAATGGTGCAAGCAACCAGGTAGAGTCGGCAGGTGATGCAAATAGAGACGACAAAAGGACTTTGTCTAGTTCAGCAAGCGACGGACAAGATGTCGGCATAATATCATTGGATGATATCCAACATCCTTTTAGTGAAGAGACATTGAGGGAACTAAGGCGCTGGTATCGAATCGCTTGGGTCTTCTTCGTCGTGGTCGTGCTCGTCACGTTCATCGTATGGCCAATGCCATTGTACCGCAACTACATCTTCACCAAGTCATTCTTTTCTGGATGGACTACTGTTGCAATAATGTGGCAATTTTTTGCTTTTTTTGCCGTGGTCTTGTATCCTTTGTATGATGGGAGGCATGCAATTGCAAAGGCAGTACGGGGCGTGTGGAGGGCAACGAAGGCGGCATTGGGCAATAAATGAGAAACTTTGAGAAACTGTGAGAAGCCACGAGTAACATCTTCATAGAACAAAGCATAGCATGCGATAGCGCTTTCCTCAGTGTCGACGGGACCAGGCATATTAATTGATGGATAACCTTGTTGGCCTGCTGCTACGATGTAATCGACGTCAGCCTCCTCGTTAATCTCGCTCCTCGTAACTTATTCAGTGTCGTCATCTGCTGATAAACACGCCCTGTACCCTACGACTACCTGGCCTCGTTCTTGGGGGCTGAGTTTTGGGTCTGTTGAGCAACCTGCTGCTTCATAGGAACCTGGGCATGCACAAGTTGAGAAGCAAGGCGGGGGAAACCATGTGCCAAGGTATTTACAAGGTACTTTCGGTCTAGCAGCAAGTACTCCGTACGGAGAACTGTGCGGAACGGAGTTATGCCCAGCGGATTTACGCAGAAGGAGGGGGTTTCAGCACAGTCCGCCGCCCCCGTATGGCCCACTGCCGTTGTGGAGCTCATCCACAGGATCTGCCTGACCGGTTGCGTCAGGTTTGCGCTCGGAAGAACGAGCTTCACTGATCACATCGTAGTGCTGTGTTGCCCTCGACGCTTTGTTAATTGGCTTCCATCGATAGACCTTTCGCATATCGATGACTTGAACCATGGCGGACGCATCTAGGTCATCCAATCAGGCAGCTCTGCACACAGACGTCAAGGGCCCAGACGAAGATTGGACTGGGCTATCGGATGCACAAAAGCGGAGAAAATTGCAGAATCGTCTCAACCAAAGGGCTAGTCGTAAGTATACTCCCTTATATGTCTATAAGTGGTTATTGGTGATGAAAAGAAAAAGGTGTTAAAATATGATACAGGGCGGCGCAAAACGGTCCAGCAAGCAGCCAAGGATGACGATGTGAGCCTTGTCCGTAAGTGGATTGTATATACCGACACAGGTATAAAAGCGGACGACACCGACACCCATCTTGAAGACGGAGACAGCAGGTCATCCGATGGCAGCATCTCCGATGTGGTTCCGTGTCGCCAACGCAGTAGGACTAAGAACCCTCGCCTATGCCAGCTAACCTTGGCCACACATGGGGCTTTTTTCCATCATCTCAATAGCCTAGTCCTTGCCAACTTTGCCAAGCGTGTTCTGGATAGTGAACTTCTGCTTTCCGTGGCGCAGTTCAACATCGTCAGAGCCATGGCTTCGAATGCCGCGCACCTAGGTTTAACGATGGAGCTATTGCGGGAGGATATTCCGTCACCTTTCAACACAGCTGCCCATGTGACAAATCTACCACCAGGTCTTCAGCCCACCGAGTTACAGAAACAAATTCCCCACCACCCCTGGATTGACATTTGCCCGTCACCATCCATCCGAAACACCATGTTGCTGAGAATGGGCGAATACGATGATGATGAACTTTGCCATGACCTCTTTATGGGAGTTGAGGGTGGGAATGCAACGCAAATAGGCCTGGTTGTTTGGGGAGAAGCTTGGGATCCCTCGGCATACGAGCTTTCCTCAGAAATGGTGCGGAAATGGCCATGGTTTGCACAAGATTGCCCGGATATGATCCATTCGACCAACCGTTGGCGTATCCAGCGAGATGAGAAACCTCTCACCATCTCCTTTGAACCGAATCATTGAAAGTGTGAATTTGTATATTCTATTTCTATTCTATTCTATTACAAACCACCCATTGGGGCAGTCCTCTCTCGCTTACTACTCATCATCAGTCAATCAAACGTCAAATTTCTCTCCAATCAACTCCTCGCTGAGGTTCCACAGTCTTGTCCAATTGCTTTCGTCAAGAATGTGCGAATGAAGCTCGTCATCAGCAATAGCATTGTTGTGTAAGAATGAGCCATTCGCATGTTCGATTGTTGGGTCGATCATGCCTGTGACAATGGTTGCTGCTCCTTCAGTGGTGGTGGTCCACGGCGGAATCTGATACGCCTTCCCATCGAGATCATATAGGGCTAGGCAAGTTAGTATAAATATGTCTATTACAATGCCAAAAAAAAAAATTTCTCATCACTTACGTTCACCTTTTGCTTTCGCCTCTTCAACAAAAGCACTTAGCTCAGCCGGAAAATGACGCTGCAGTCCAGATTTAACAGCTTAGGCAGGTAGATAAAATGTCAGCAAACATCATGCTCAATAGTGGATAATTTGAGAAGTTAAATTATATGTGCTTACCACCGGGATCGATGCTGAAGGTCCTGATCTTTTTGGAGCTTATCTTCTCCGCGAACCTCTTCACAAACATGACACGAGCAGCGTTTGACTGCCCGTATGCCTCACGGCTATCATACGACTTGCCATCCTATAAAAGACTTCAGCGCTTGTTTCCCCTCAGAGATCAAAGAAGCACTTACGCCGTAATTGATGTCATCAAAATTGATTTTACCCGTCCGTACCGCTGAGCTTGCAACAATGATGATGGATGATGAAGGACCAGCGGCCTCGACCTTGCCCAACAATAATTTGACGAATAAGAAATTGGCCAGGTAGTTTACTTCGAATTGGGATTCTACCCCGTCGACTGTCTTGCTAAATGGAGGCATCATGACACCAGCAACAGCGGCAATGTGGTCGATCTTCGGGACGTCATCCAAGGTCTTCACCGCTCGGCGGACATCGCTTAGATCAGCGAGATCGATTTGTAGAAATCTGGTTGCGACATTGGGATTCTTGGCCTTGATTTTTGCGACAATCGGTTCCACACGTGCCTCGGACCTTGCAGTTAATATGAGCAGGCTGGGGTTGGCCGTGCTCAGCTGGACAGCAAGTTCGCCTGCGATGGAATCATTGGCAACGCCGGTAACGAGAATTGTTTTGTTTTCCAAAGATTTGCCGTATTTCTCCAGAATGGTTGTCGCAGACACGATTCTCTGTTCAGTAGCCATTTCGTATATGGAAGACAATTAATGTGAAGGGTCGCGTTCTATGAAGTTATGTTACCACGTTTGTACGATGAAACTAAGAGTCTTGTCTTTCTATCCTGAACGTCGATGGTGGTGGTATTTATATTTGTTTCGAGGCCCCCAATGTCCCTTTATGGACACAAACAATGACTCTATTCCCGCAGTTTCCTAGATCTCTTACCGTAGAAGGCTAAGCGCTTGTCAGCAACCGTGTTGTTTTTTGCCAGATCGCAACATACATACGTAAATGCGAGATGCCAGTGCTTATCGTGTTCCCGCATAGGTCAATCAATTCTCGACGTCAGGCCATTTATTTCTCGGCATCGAGGAAATCTAGTAGCATTGTGGATAGGCTCGTAGAGATGCATCAAGTTCATAGTAAGAACTTCACCACATTTGGTTAGAGGGCTGTCAGCAGTCCGCAGCTATCTGCGCTTCGGTCAGTCGTTCCGCACTGGCTGTGATTAATTTGCCGCCCCCCCGCAAAACATTCCACAGATCTTTCTAGACAAACTTAGAAACTCAAACAGAACCTTTCATTATGGCATGCGGGCGTCACTTGTGGATATGTGATCATGTGAGAGTAACCAAAGAAGAAAAAAAGGGCTAATCGTGTCTCGCTAGCCAGCCTAAAATGTTTGGTCTTGCTATACTACAATGCCAGAGGTATTGGCCACTTGGCCATGATCGCGATATGACTAGAATGCTCAGCATAAATGCCACAATTACCAGGGCGGGGACTTTCACGAATATGTATAATAAGTAGGCCATGTTCCAATTGAAAAATATTAGAGTACATTTAACCAGGCATTAGCGCGAATTTCCACCAAAGAAACATCTCACAGTGATCTCCCACTTGCATATATGAAGTTCATGGTACATTCTCTTGTAGTACTATTCTCAACGCCCGCTCTCTATGACCTCCATCGATGAGATTGACATTAGCAATGCTACAACAGTGATGATTCACCGTCTATTCCACATGATAAGTCGGTATACATGAAGCAGCGGCTTGCGTCACATTACTGTCTAGGTGATTTTTGCTGTGTGGTTGCCGTATCTTTATCTTCTCCAATAGCAGGTGGAAAACAGACGAAGTATTTAAGTTTAGCATAAAGTAATTACCTGTCATATTCCAAGGTAGATAGTTCAAAGAAGACATGGTGGTGTGGAGCGGATTGCTTTTATGAAACAGCTCCAACAACGATTATGCCACTTCGGTTAACAACGCCAGAACATTTCCATCCGCTATCTTTGCCTATATGTACTTATTGCTGCTGTAATTTTGTCTCTCGCTACTTCAAAATTTACACTTCTCTTTCTGGAAGTTCTATTGTCTTGTCGGAAGTGACGTGATGACCCATTCTGGGGGCGTGCCAAACCAAAGTCCAATCTCTGTCTCTACGATGGAGTAGAGGATTCTCGATGACATGTTCTCAGCGTAATACAACCAATTAAATAACAAATTCCGGTCTGTTTATTAACATAGGAATGTTTGTTGCCGTGGGTAGATTGACCAAAGGCGATGTGCGATGCAGTACTGTACTTTTTAGCACGGCTCAGTGATTAGCCCAGGCTTCTCTTCCCACCACTGAGTTTGATTAGACGCGACATGACTGGAAGGGACTGTTATAGCCGTCGAGTAAAGAATGGAAATCGGAATTTATAATTGTTCATCTATCGGAACCATCACAAAAACCTTGTGTCTAGTTGTGATAATGAAGCCAAGGCTGAACGAGTGTGTGGCGACGTCAAGGTCATGGGTATGATAACTTAGTTGCGTCTACTTCAACTATTTTCGATGAAATACTGCAGTGGCGAGATTTTCTAGGCCCTTAGAGGAGTAGTTCTGCACTAGAATGTGATAATTTTACTGTTAGCATAATGCTAAGGTAATAATCACATGATTTTTCTAACCCTAGATGACAAAGCTTGGTGGGAGGAGGAAGCCTGAATATTAACCAGGAATAGCACTAGTAGTCTAGATAAACATATTCGTTCCAGTCACAATAAGGAATACTACTGCAGGTATGCTAACAAGTTGAAAAGTCGAACTAGGTGACTTTATACTAAATGTACCTTCATATTAACAATAAGAAATTACACCTGGCCGAGGCTGGATTGGTAGATATCATGAGAGTCAGCGTTACGTTTTGCAAATACTCATAAAACGAATGAGGAGGGTCATGATGATATAGAGAAGTAACCACTTAGTAAAACTAACACTCTCAACAGATCAGCAAGATGGACTCTATAAACTCAGTCGTCAATTTAGCGATATATCTCCTTCGTTGAATCGAATATAATCCAAGACCAGTGTGCCCCTTATACAGAGGCGAGTAGTGTCAGCATCAATGCCGCCATTATATGTCTTGTCACGGTCGCTGTAGCTACGTAAGATCCAGTCACTACAGAGTAAATAAATAGGCAAGGGGGTTTTCAGACTCAGCCAACAATGCTAGAAAGTGGCCCGAAGGTAAACAATTCATAGGCACCGCTTCACAAAGATATTACTGTCCCAATGTACGCTACTTGCAAACCAAAGGATCCACTGTCTTCGGATCCACGACTAATCCCGTTTCAATGGTAAATTCTCAACCTCGAATGGAATGTCTGTACGCGTTGGGTATCTTGTTCAAACGGAAGTTGAAGGAAAGCGGGTGTTGGCACGGGAGTGTCGATAATGAAACACTCTAGGGTCTCTGTTCCTATCAAATCAATCCACCATTGGCCTTTTTGCGTTATCTTTGACAAACAAATAATATTAATTTAAATGAGGTATAGCCAGATAAAGGGGTATAGAGAGCTATTCCCTCGTCATAGCGCCAAGTACGAAACAACCAATCCGCATAATATATAGATAAAACATAATCGAACTTGAGCGTAAAACATTAGATCAAAACTTTCATTATCCCGAGTCCCAAATAGATGGAGATAGACGTGCAGCTTAGCCAAGATGTATAGGCTATAACTCAGCTAGACCCCTGATGTTATATCAGTCTTAGTTCTGCTATTGCAGAGCTTGGCCTCGTCATCATCATCTGAAACTCGCACCCAGGCATCCTTGGTATAGGCGCCCAAGCTGATATTGATATCATCCGTCACAGTGATACCACTAACAGAGCCTATGGCTCCACCGCCGGTGATTTTAACGCTGCGTGAGGTGTGATCGCGTGCGTAGGATGAGTGGTTGTCGAAAGATGCCTTGGTGGTATTCGCACTGCTTTTGAATACACGACGGTAGAAAGGCCGATAAGTCGGGATAGAAGCAGCAAGCAAGCCAGCCATAAGCTCGACGGCTGACAGCATACCTGGAACCATGTTGTCCCCTGAGAAACAATGTTAGGCAAACCTCATTAGCGGCGAAAGAAAGCGTAGGAATATACTTACAGCTTCCATCGGCCGTGCTTCCCACATCAGTAGCATAAGCAAGGCGGATAATGCTAACAATACAGGCACTGGAAACAGTTAAAACAGGGTTACAGATGCTTTAGAAGAAAGCTTACCTGCCACCCATCATAAAAGTGATGATGATCATTCGCTTCTTTTGCCTGGAAAGGTTGAGCTTCAGGACAAGTGGAATGGGCATGACGAGGATAACGAAATCAGTGACGACATTGAGGATTCCAGCAATGAGCACATCATCGCCATACTGAAGGCACTTTCCTCCGGGGATGGTAGGATCCCAGCCAAATGCAATCGGAGTACATTGGAATATAGCGATAAACGATGATATGAGTGCCCAGCAAGCCATAAAGACGGCGACTCCCCAGAGGCAATAGTGGAACTTCTTTTGCGGAAATATGGCACCATACATGCTCAAAAGGCTGAATTTGATGAAAGCCATAGAGAAGCAGTAGAGAACCTCATCGATAATGTTGATCTAAAGATATCCAAATTGTAAGCAACTCTACCAGCTTCAAGCCAAGAGCCGCAACCCCCCCACCCTGAGAGATGGACTTACAACTTGCAACATGCGTGCGTCGGATAGTTTAGTGACGAGAATAATGTGTCGGCCGGATCCATATTTGACAGACATCGCGAAGCATATATCGAAGACTGCAAAGAATACCTTGATTATGCAATGTTAAATTACGCCCCTAGTATGTTCCCATCCTCGATGGATTGACACCGTCTTTCTTCTTCTTCCAAAATTGGTTTTTTTTTGCGGGAGGAAACAAACTCACCCATCCTATTATAATAAGCCAGTCATTGAGTCGAATGCGGGCATTTGCCAGGCGTCGACAAACAATTCGTAAAGCGAGGAAGAAAACGGAAGCAACACCACAGATAGCACTGCAAGCTATGATGTTCGGCACCATGGTTTCGTGGATGTGTGCCTCCATGTAGGCAACTTCATCTGCGGTAGGTAGTCGAGGCATCTTGCTTGGCGGTGATTTATCTTCTAACTGATAAAATAAGAAATAAAGAACGGATGCACGATGTTGTGGGCACCTTGACACGCCTCAGCAACAAAGGCTCGGCAGAAACCCGACTCGAAATTCGAAGCAAAATGAGAGACCACAGAGTCGAAAGAAAAAAAAACAACCAACGGCAGAAGAGAAAAAACCATAAAACAATTGATTAACGTAATAATTAATCGAGAGGAAACGGTAGTTTTTGATGACTGTTCTCTGGTGTGGCAATTCCAGCAACATGTCGCCCTGCTTGTCGGTTGCTGACAGCGGATAATAACCCATTCAACCGCCGAGTGATAATGCGATACATTGAATGTCACGACTTCGCCCGCAATTGTCAAGAATATCACCGCACGGATGCCACTGCTCTTGCCGAAATCCCCACTCGGGAGGAAGTGGTTTATCCTGCATTAGTATAGGATGGGGGGTTGATATGATCGACAAACGTGCCTTGCATGCGGTTGCATTCCAAGGCTCTTCGAGAAAAAACCACCCACATAGCGTTGATCGTGTGAGACATACATTCAACAGAGATGGGATGAAATCCCTTCTGTTATTAGCCCAGCCTCCGAGGGAACCAACTGCAGGAGAGTGGAGTGGATCAAGTTTCAGTTCAGTTCATAGGTCACAATGCCGGGCCGACGTCTAGTTGGCCCCTGGTAAAATAATCAAAGCCATTGCCAAGCGTTAGTATTGAGTGTCACGACCTAAATATGTACGTGGTTATTTGGTGGTTCTTTCACAGATAGTCTGATGAGTGAAAAGCACTGGGGCACAAAGGTGCAAAAAATATGTTTCCAGCAGGTGGCGGCGACGATTGAGTACATACCCAGGAGGACCTCGTAATAACGCCTCCTGAGGCAGGCGAACAGAGGAGATCTTGACGATCTCAAAGGTTTGGGTGGTCAGAAGTTAGAAGTGGTCTGATCAACCAATTATGGTCGTCTCAACGAGCCGAGGTGCTTTGACGGGCGATGGTCTCTCCGTCTACAACACGCGGGGAAATAACTGCCTTTCTGAGCAACAAGCGGGATGAATTAGGTCAACGGACACGGATAATTCTACGAGTATGGAGGTACATTGGAGGCAAATAGCGCAAGAGAACGCCTCGACCACTTTAGCAGACTGGGGTGTCAAACCCTGCATGCGTCCAAATATCCGATAACTGAGCGTCCGACCACGCCAAAATGCGACTCCAGTCTCCGCTTATCCTTGATTCTAGAAGCTTTTCACGCACAAGATGAAGATTTTCTTTGTGTTCACCAGGGCTCAATTCCCTATCTCAGTTGAAAAGGGTAGTAGCTGCCACAAGTTGCTGCGTTAAAGAACAAGACTAAGACAGTGAAGAGTGTGCAATTTCGGACCCCACGGGTGATTCTCAGGAAGCTACGTAGTATTTTTCTCTTACCTAAGTTCTAGTTCGTTTTGTGATAAAGTTAGCTGTAAGCCATATTCAAACCTTGGAGGAAAATAACCCAGCGACTTGAGATGAGTGTTGAATCCGCACACCGCAAAGACGAGATGAGAACAACAAAGTTCTCAACGCCACTTGCTACTCCGCTGGGCTGGACACCTCGGGATGCTGGCGGTGCCAACGCTTCTCATCTTGTCCACTCCCGCCCTCTCGACACGCTTGAGACTTTCTTCAAACTCGTTACAGATGCAGGCAAGCCTATTGATCGCGAGCACTGGGCTGTCTCGTTGGCCTTGAAGCTCAATGTTTTAGACCTGTCTTTGCCTGATGCGGCGCCCTACATACGGCGCGCTTGGCAACTTGTTGGCCGACTTCAACCCACACTTACAGCCTCTGTCAAGGAGTGGCCAGACGCAGAAGACAGTGCGGCGACAGCTGATACAACAAAAATAAGGACCAACATCTTAACGGTTGAATCTTCTGATGTCGAAGCCTGGACATCACGCACGTTTTTTATTAGGCATGAGGAAGCTGCAGGCACGCAGGGTGTCGAATCCAGCACCTACCAGCTTTTCTCCAAAGCACTCCAGACTGGCACTGCGACTTGTCATTGGATACCAACATCCAAAGAGGTGGTTGTTCGCGCAGCACATTGGCGTGTTGATGGCATCGGCATGCTCATGCTCGGTCATAACTTCATGACTGCTCTTACATCTGTTCTTAGCCAGGGCCTCGGACTTCAGATTGAGGACTATAGCTGCTACCCTTTGCGTGGCTCATATAGTCGTAGTCTCGATGATATGGTTAAATCCTATACAGACGAGGCCAGTACGCCCGAGCACCTCAAAATAGCTGCTGATGGAATTATTGCCGAGTTCGTCAAGAGAGTGCCTAGCATTGCGCTTCCTACACGACCTGGCTCAGAAACTGCTGTACCAGGCGACAGTGGCCGTGAAACTGTCACCCTCGACGCGGCAAAGACAGCATCGGTAGTAGCTGCTTGCAAGTCCCGAGGTATCTCCATCCCAAGTGCCGTACACGCCGCTGTTGTGCGTGTTACAGCAAGTTTCCCACAACATCCACTGGCGAAGAGCTATGCTTCCTTCTTCCCAGCCGATCTCCGCAGGCATTTGCCCCAACCGTACAATAGCACAGAGTACGCTGTGGGCTGTCTATGTTCCGGCTTGCCAGTTTGCATATCCGATGTGCTAGAAAAGAGCTTCGATGAGATCGCGGGGGAAGTGTCAGCAGCCTATGCCAGAGACCTCTCCCACTTGGCAGTTGACGATCAGGGCCAGCCATTAGGCATGCTCGACTTGGTAGCACCATACGTCCGCCGCACCACGAAACTCTTTACCACTCCTCCGCCACCAGAGCTGCCCCCAGTTCAGAGCCCGGACTTGAGCAGCTTAGGCCTCGTAGAGAAGTACATCCAGCGTCAATACTCATACTCCTTCGATAGGAAATCAGCATCACCGCAAGCGGGGCCGATAGGGGTCGAAAGGCAGGCCGGAGAGGATCAACGCATTGTGGAGGTGGCTAACCTGTGGCTAGGGACGCAGATGCTGCCCCGCACCCTGCAGTGCCATTTCTGGACTTTCAGGGATGAGATGACTATTCAAGGGTGCTACAACATTAGCTTCTACACTCGGGCGTTCATAAAGGAAGTACTGAGCAGAATCCAAGAAGAACTCCTTACAGGCCTCGGGATCGTCTAGTCGGGTCCCTGTTGCCGTGACCAGGATCATAAAGTGGGGATGGTCAGAACGGGCAGGGATGGCAGGTGATGGTAACGTTCAATTCAATATCTTAGCTTCTTTTGGACCGACATAGCGCAAACGAGTGATTGGAGTCTTGGCTATTCATTGCGTATTGTTACGATAACTATGCCATTCTAGTGCGCAAATTGGACGGCCTCGCCACGGCCAACTACAGACCAGCCGCTGTCAGACTCCTTCTGCTGAACAAGTTTCAGTGTGCATTATAGACATATTGTACGGCATCTAAAATCTCATATTGCCTAACCGAGCCAAACTTGAGTCATGATGGATGACACCAACACACAATAATGGTCAGTTTGGGTTGCATTGACTATGATAGATTCTTGAACGTGGATTACTATTGATCGGCCGTTGGAACTGTCCTACGAGACTCAGTTTTCCACTGGTGCTTCGACAAAGTCGGTGCTCTTTGCCACCTCCTCCCATTCCTCACAAGTTTTTAGAGTCTCTTCGCACTTTGCCTTTATCCTACCCCAGCAGTCAGTCCCCAAAGGAACTCTCAAGGGAATAGTCTTCCCAGCTGCCACGCCGGTACCCTTGGCCAGATCTATCATACGTGCAACGCCCTTTTCAGCATCTCCCGGCTCGTTGCCCACAAGACCAGCTTCGAATTGCCGGACGCCAGCGTTAAATTGGGCATAGTCCGGCACTCGTGGCCCTACATGGTCAATGTTGCTAAACACCTTGGTACGGAAGTACCCAGGTTCGACAATCAAGACCTTAAGCGCAGGACTGAAGATAGCAAGCTCTTTTGCAAGGCATTCAATGGCACCTGTCCAAGCCGTGTAAGGCGATATGTCAGAAGCTGTGGAGGTGTGACGATTTGAATGGATCCATATGTGGCTGTCCAGGCTAGACACCGGGGGTGTGGAGAGAGGAGAGAGTAGACTCACTTTCCAAAGCAGACTTGGCCGCGCAGTAGCAGGCAGCGCTCGGGTCACTATGCCATGCAGCCTGAGAACTAACATACAGCAAGGTTCCTGTGCCTCTGGCACGCATTTTGGGTAAGATGGCCCGCGTGATGTTGAGGGGTCCATGAAGATTGATCTTGAAGGATTCTTCCAAATTTGCCTGACTGTATGAACAAAGAACACGATCAGCAATGCCCTGTGGCTTCTGGACCATGCCAAGAACTCGGCCTCGAAGCGAGGTGATAGAAAGCAACGGTTTCTTACGTGATTTCTTCCAAGGCTCCACTTATAATAGAACCGGCATTGTTCACGATAACGTCAATGCCACCGGGGTAAATATCCCAAGCCCGGTTAATAGTAGATTCGATCTCAGGAATCGGAGCCGTGACGTCGAGTTCAAGAATCGAGGCACCAGTTTCCTTGAGATGGGCAAGTCTGGTGTCAGCTTTACGACCCGTAGCAATGACATTATCGCCAGCAGCACGCAATTGGCGCACAAAGAGTTCGCCGAAGCCACTGGAGCACCCAGTTATGAACCAAGTAGTAGGAGCCATGGTTAAATCAGCGGCCTGCAAAGTGGGTGAATCAGTAGTAGCGTGAGTCGTTGATGCCAAAGAAGAAGAAAAAGAACTCTCAAGGAAGCAAAGGAAGGCAAGATGTGGTGGATGGAAATGAATCTCTTTAATGGACCGAAGAGCGCAAACAGGTTACCTAGGTACTTGTAGGGAATCCAGCCAACTAGATTTCTTAACTTATTCGGTAATTACATTTACTTAGGCATTAGGTTATCATATAAGTATATGCTTTATATACTACCTTAGTATAGTAAGTGACATTTTATATATTTCAATTGTGGTAAATTGCCTAGGTAATTATTTAAATTTATATAATTTTGTAAGTTACAGGTACATACTAGGCGACTGTGCGGGGGCATATGGGTCCTGTAACTTCAATGTTGCCCGCTCTCTCGGACAGTGCACTTCAGGTAAAGGTGCCTTCAACAGCCACAGCCTATCATCACCCAGTCCGCAAGTTATCTGCAGTGACTTATATCCGCAAATGGTCAATGGAGCTGGGTTTCATAGGAGCAACAATATTTGTGGACTGCGGTGTGGGTGTGATTGCCACCACACGAGACAGCTCTCATTGCTCCTTGGCCGTTCTAGCTATTTTTCCATAACATTGATCCTCTTTCGTCAAAACACACAAAAATGGCTGTCACGGATCGTCTAGTCATGTTGTTGAGGCTGGGCGAGTCTTCCTCTATCTCAACTTTGACAGGGTTACGACACCAATATGCTGTATGGGGGCTTTACTTAGGCAAGGGAGCATGGGACTTGGCCAGAACCCTACCGAAGGATTTGGAGAACATATTGGGGCCAAAATGTAACGGTTGCGGTCCCTTGCCCCGGCTTGGTGCCTGGTCAGCAAATGGTCCGGCTTATTGCCCTTCCGCCGCTAACGAAGAGAGAGTGGCATCAATCATCATAGTGCTGATGGACATGATATCCAGTAAAATTAACCTCAGGCATACGGAGTACACGTTCATACATACAGAAGGCGGATGTAACTGTAGGCTCGGGACCTCAAGCCTCTTGAACCTCTCAACCTCTTGACCCGTCAAGCGATAGGCTGTCACTGCTAGGGCATTTAGATGCATTCTGCACGATGTATGTTTGCCGATCATATTGGCTCTGGATCCAAGAGCATTCAATCACAGGCGAGCTAGTGGTGGAGTCTGGGCGTGGGCTGGCTGCTTAAGCCAGAGATAGAGGAACAGAGGATGCACGACCATCGGCGGCGAAGTCGAAATTACTAATGCAACGATTAAGTGTGGCGGACGGACCAGGCTGACCGCCGACCCGAAGGCGACAGCACGGCCTCCAGACTACGGAACAAAAATGGCAGCCACCAAGAGATGTAGCTGGCCAAGGCAAGTCTATGTACCATTCAGGTCCGAGTGGTACAGGTTACACGGGAAATTCTGAGCCACAACAAACAGGATCACGCGGGCCCAGGGGACGGGTTTTTAGAGACATGATGTCCCAGCGAGCAAGATGGTTTCCGCGCCAAATCCTCGGCACTCATCTAAGTCTACCGCAGAATTTACAGGTGGGATGCGTCTGAATGTGCTCCTTAACGCATTGACAGGCTATCTTATCATAATGGAACAAAGGATGCCCACATGGACGAATGGCTGATATGCCGAAGAAGCCAAGTGGGACAACTTAACGTGTATCCGATATCCAGAGCTACCTTGAGATTCAAGTATAACATACAGGTGTGAAAAGCCCACTAGTCACTGGCCGGCACTTGAGGATTGTGGATATAATAGGGCAAATAATAAGAATTAAACGATAGTTGATCGATGCGGTGGCAGGGTGTTTTTGGGACATAAAGGGAATAGTCTAACACAGTGAAATAAAGGTAAAGGCTAAACAAAAAAGCCTCAGTGTGATATCACAGGAGTTAACGATCTATCGATCGCCAAGGTGCTCTTGGTGCTCTAATCCCCCATTAATAAGCTTTCGGGCTCTTTTATGTGCTGTACAATGCACCGTAATAATACATAGCAAAGTTATGAGGGCCAACTGACTGTTCTTTGAACATCACACTAGTAATGTGGCAGATCAACACGCCGATCTTCGGGCCCTACGTATTTCAGGTACCCGAATCTCAGGAACACAAACACATTCGATGGTTCATTCGGATTAGACGGGCTCGCAGAGAGCGGCATTTCAACATCTGACGACTTTCGTCGATCATTTCCAACCTCATTAGATGTGACTGGAACTCTGGCAGCTCTGTTAATTCGACGAACCCTCGTCATCCTGCGAAAGCAAGCCACAATCAGGATTCTAGCTGCTGATGTTCATTAGTTCGGCAAGTCTTCAAAACGTACAACGCCATTGCGTATGCAGTTGTAACATACCTTCTAAGGGCGCAATAGTGATCAACGAGTACTTACATAGGCTTTTACTTGCAAGATAGTACAAAGTAGTGAATACCAACAACTCGAGACTATACGACAGGAGTGTGTGAGGATGGCCGCCAGGTTCATCTAGATGGCGAACTTCGTACCCTAGAGTACCCGATCGGGTCTTTAAAGATACTACCTTAGCAGGAGACAGTCATAGCGATATAACACCCTCTCTAGAAAATACATGCAGCGTGTTTCAATGTTTCCGAAATGTCTCACTTCAGTATTTTATGGATTACTGATTCTTTATCGGCAGGCCACCAAAAACCAAGGCTGATGATTTTCAGAGACCTCCCTCTGCAGATAATATCTGCATGCTACCCATACAGCACCTCGGTTGCTTGGCATTGGTCCTAATCTTTCTTCGGGCGTTCTCATACCATCTTGTGCGCATTTGTCTCGCTTTGATGCTCTTCTGAGGAAATTGCTACCAGAGGTGTGATCACACTCTGTATGCACCTTAAAATACCCCTTACTTATCTTTGAATTGGGGGGCATGTGATACCTATATCTGTCATGATCATAATTGAAGATAAGACTATCCTATTTGACAGTATGAGTCAGGAAGAGAGGTGCTGGGTTGCATGCAGCACTCATATGTAGGTACGAAGTATTCAATTACTTACTCGTACAGTCCAAAAGGAGCTAAAATGCCGCCGTGATTGGTTTTATGGGCCCCAACATCTGGGTATAGCAGTACCGAGCAGCCAGGTCGCTTGCCGCACAGAGAAAAGATCGTACCAATGAAGCTCAATACAATCCCCAGGGGTAGATTGATGCTAGCGGCGATGTAATACCGGAGCCTCAATCTAAATGCTTGGTACTGTAGGAAGATCATGCAGACGGTCAGACATTTTGCTCACGACTGATGTAGCTGGTGGCACATTATATCGCGATCAATTACTACATCATACATTCAGGGCGCCTTAAGCCAATTTATAGAATTCCGAGGGGTAAATATATACAATAGAAAGCGTCAAAGCACCGGGAGGCAGATGGCCAAATAACCCGAAAGGCCAGAAAGAATTGATAGAGGATATAATGGAGGGATAGAAGAAAAAGAAAGAGAAAGAGAAAAAGAAAAAGAAATAAGCTTGGAGGACTGAATAATTGAAAGAACGGTATAAAAATTCATGCTCATAAGGACAAGAAGAAAATGTAGGTATGTGTAAGCAAGTCGCTGGGCCCCTTAGCACATAAAGAGCGGGAGAATAAACATGGTCGACATCCAAAAACACCAAAGCTTCCACACTATTTCATCCCAAGGTTGGCTTCGCTTCCAAAGCGACAATCCTGCCATGGCGCTGCCAATGCCCAATGACGGCACCCAGCCCCACACAGAGACATTCCAGAACAAGGGGCAGACGACCGACCAAAGCAGCACCATAATCGCCAGTGACATCCGAGCAACGGCTTCACCGTGGAGCAGTGGTATCGTCGTTCGACCCCGCGCAAGATCTCCCTCCATGTCAGGCAAGTCCTGTGCGTGCACAGTCGTAATGACAATGGCGCCGGTGATCAGTATCCACGTATAGGCTCGGGGCAGAAGCTCTCCTCGGGATAGTGTTTCTAGGGCCCCCCAGCTAAAGCACATGAGACCTCCCGCGTTGAGGGCGTTGCGCAGCCAGATGCCGCTATTACTCCCGTCCAGATCGTTGTACATCCAGACAAGTGTCATGAGACAGACGCTCGGCATGAATCCACCAATGGCCGCGCTAAACCCCACTGCCGTAACGATGGAGCAGAGGAGCCATGTCCGTGCCTCGTCGGGCGTTAAACGGCTTGACGGAAGGGGCCGCCAGGGTTTATTGACGGCATCCTCGACAATGGACCCAGTGATACGCTGGTTGGCGATGTCCTCGACCAGCAGGTTCAGCCAGATCCACGCTAGCATCAGAGGCACCCGACAGACGAGCTCAATGAGGTCGCTGCGGTCTGCCCGACCCTGGCTTGTTGTCGTAAGCTCCGCCGCCGATAGATATGCTGCGAGAGCAAAGATGCTCTGTGGGAACACGACCGTCTTGAAATCACTCTTTGTGAATAAATAGAGCGTCTTGAGGTGGAATGTGAATGAAAGTTTCTGCAGACGGCATTCGCAAGCCGGAGTTAGCACCAGGCTTGAAACACGGGAATGGGAGTTGAACGCTGATTTGCTCCCGGCTCTTGCTACCGCCGGGTCTTGGAGACACAGCCGCCTGTGGAGAAGACTATCTAGGGCCGGTGGACAGGGGAACGTACCAAATTGGCGGAATTTGAGACTGGCTCAGCGCCACAGGGACGACTGTCCGAGATCACACATGCTTTCTCAAGCTTGCTGGCGTTGTCCGCAGCGTGCGTCTTGATCTCTGTCCAAGCCATGGTCAAGCAAAGAAAAATAGAAGAACGGATGCAAACTGAAAGACAAGCAGAAAAGCTTCCACCTGTCGTGTATGGTAGACAGTCCACCTGATGCTGCTATTGCCTTTGTCTGAGTTGTTATATCCGTCCCTCGCCTCAAGGTCGACACGAAAGATAGGTGAAGAAGAGGAAGAAAAGCAGTAGCTAGAGGTGTCAGAGAACAAAAAAGAATGTGGCGAATCGAAGAGACGATGTATCCGGCTGCTCTCAGCACTTGATGCAAGTAGGAAGCAAATACCGCGGCATGCAATGCTCTTTATTATTCCATCACAAGTGCAACTCCACCTTACCCAACGATTGGGTCGACGACATCAGACGAAAACGCATCAGGCATCAGACCAAGTCAGGCAAGGTGATCCGAGCGAGCGGAATACCCACGGACGGGGGTCAAAGAATGGGTAGATGGATACGCAACTGATCAGTGCCTGTCCATAACTGCCGGTGCCTGTCTGCTCGTTCGATATCACCAATCATTGATCCCAATCATCGTCCTCGTCGATGCACATGGAGTAGTAAACTCGGCTAGACTGGGCATGATCACGCACACGCATGCAGTCCATCCCTATCTCCATTGAAGTTCCCCATACTGCTCCGCATATACCGTACTAAAAGAAACCAAAAAAATCTCGCCTTCCCCTAACTATCAATGTGGCACTTATATTCTTGCATCTGGCCCTCCCATACCAGCTGGGCACCCTTGTCTCGGACGAACATCAAAAGCACCCCCCCACCACAACCCTCCAGCCTTCCTCTAGATGGGTCAAAGAGTTGGTACCCCTGGCTCGGTCTCTGGATATCGTCAAGCGACGGAGGCGAGGATCCATCGTGAGCACTACTGTGAATGGTAAAAAGAACCACCAGTCGGTACCTCGATAGACCATTACTTACGTCCTATCAAGTGTCAGGTCCCTTTTAATTCACGTTACACCCTTGCCACCCTCACTTGCAGAGTCAAGAGAATGATAATCTTCCCCATTGCCAACTTTCATTCTCATATTACATACAAAACTTGTCTGGTCCCAGCTACATTGCACTTCTATCATTGATGTAGTCCGTTGGAAGTTCATTTTAGTAGTGGGAGATTCCACTACTACAACAGTTTCCCTTTATTCAACATCATCTTTACTTACCCAATTCTATCTCACAATGCTGTATCACATTCTTCCCACCCTTGCATTCACATTTGCATGCTTAAGTCTGGGCGGACTATTTCTCCTCCTACTCCAACAACCTCGCAATGTTGTTTGGTATATCCAGGCTGGTGCTATTGGACTTTTAGAATGGGTAAGTCTATTTTCTTTCACCTACTTCCTCATAACCTAGAAAATGATGTCTCCAAATTTTCCACCTCACTTCAACTTGCCTCCCCCTGGTGACACTTAATACCGACTTCGTACAGTAACCGTGGATGATATGAACTAGTCCTGGGAAATGCGACTGACTTATTATGCTATTTGACTAGATATTCTCCAAACTTGTTTTTAGACTTGTGTTTCATCCACTGGCCAAATACCCTGGGCCTCTGATTGCTGCCCTCACAGATTGGTACACTGTGTATTGGATAGCAGATGGCGGTCGCCACTTGGATCTCGATCGACAACATAAGAAATATGGTAAGTTTTTTTTATAAGTTTCTGTAATATCTTACTGGCTTGTTATCTTTCACTATTGGCCTACACACAAAATGCTCTCTGCGGGCCGAGGGTTGGACCTTGCATAATCTACGTCCCAGTCCCACAGCCACGGTAAATTAGCAATCTGGGGGCTCACATAAACAATAGGAAAATACGTCAGGTTCGGGCCTAATCGCCTCTCCATCAACTCTGCCGCGGCTTCCAGAGACTTGCATGATGTCAACTCTAATACCTATAAGGCAGATGCCTATAGCTCCTTCAAGCGCTTTTTTGGCGCTGAGATGTCATTGACAACTGTTGACCACAAAGCACACGCTTTTCGTCGTCGGGTCAATGTATCAGCTATCACACCCTCTGCCATCAGGGAATTTGAACCCCAAGTCACTCCCCATGTTGACGACTTCATTAGCCTAATGAGCGATGGTGTTGGCTCCAAGGCTGACGGTGAAGACGGCTGGGGTCCTGGTCAGGACATGTCTCATGCTGTTGCCTACTGCATTGCCGACATTATGGGCTCGGTGACTTTTGGCAAAACTTGGGATGTTCAGCGCAACCCCAAGTATAGACGATATGTCAAGGATCTACCAAACGGTGTTGCTGGTATTCACTTAGTGAGTAACTTTATCCTACCCGAGAACTTAATGTGCTCATCAACTGACGTATGACAGGTCGGACATATGCAATCACTTTTCACATGCAACATCCACAAGTTACTTTTTAGAGAACTTATCGTCGGTGTCGGGCAGCTTATGGAAATTAGCCGCTCATTTGCCCTCTGGCGTTTAGAGCAAAAGACAATGCCTTTCCGTGACATCTGGGCTTCACTCCTTGCATCCCGAGACCCCAAGACCGGCGAGACTTTTTCCACAGAAGAGCTGATCTCTGAGGCTACCCTCTTTATCATTGGCGGCACAGATGGCATGATCACCTCTACTACTGCCACTCTTTTCTACCTGCTACACAATCCTCGCACCCTTGAGCGATTAACACGTGAAATCCGTGAGGCATTTCCACTGTCGCCACAGGATATTGGCAAGAAAGCATCGGATGTTGAATGCCCTATCCGCTTTTCATCACCAGAACTTCAGAAGATCACTTACCTTCCTGCTTGCATTGACGAAGCTATGCGCGTCTCTGCTCCTGTGCCTAGCATCCTTCCACGTCGCATTGGCCCTGGTGGTGCTGTCATTGACGGCGAGTTCTTCCCTGAAGGTGTCAACCTTGGAATCCCCCACTATAGCATGCATCGCAGCGAGGACAACTTTGCCCAAGCCCTGACATACTGCCCTGAGCGTTGGATGCCTGAAGAGCGTGAAAAAGGCCGGAAAGATAACTCGGTACCTGTTTCTGGCAAGGAGTCTTCCAAGATGAAACCTGCAGTTGGCCAAGCTTGGGGTTTTACTCCCTTCGGTGCCGGTCGCGGCAGCTGTATTGGGAAGCATCTTGCGTATCAGGAAATGTCCATTGTCCTGGCTCGTCTTATCTGGGTGTTTGACATTCGGTTAGACCCAACGAACAACCTAGGTGAAGGCACCGGCGATGCAAAGGAGGGTAGGGGGTGCAAAGAGGAATTCCAGCTTTATGACCGTTTTGTCAGCTCTCAAATGGGGCCTGTATTACAGTTCCGGTTCCGAGAGGAGTTCGTCGCTTAAGTTGCATCCTTTCCCTTGGTGTTTCTTATTTTCCGAGAGTGAAGTGTTTGGTAATGGCTTAGGTTCGGGGCAAGTTTAACTAGGAATGGGACTGGTGGGATTTGCGCGGAGATATTGGATGCAATAGTATATTATGTTTTACCGCATCTGTACATTTACCTATGTTTTGTTATTTTAATGTTCTAAGGCTTCGTATATTGACAATCGAGTGTGCTGATACGCCATTTATATCTTACAGTATTAAGAGGCAGTATTCGCTAATAGAGCGTGGAAGAATGAGAGCTCATTTTTCATCCTTTTTTAATTCTTTTGTTTATAGGATCCGATACAATGATTCCCCCATGCAATTTCAGAAAGCTTAAGCACGTTGGAATGTAAATGCGACCTTCATGCTCATCTCTCGTTTTAGCTTTAGGTTAATTTAGATAGGCATCTCGAAGACCTCAAATATGTACGTGACTAAGAAGATGTACTATGTTTATTGATCCCTGATACCTGGATGATCTACACGAGCCTTTTGTACACAATCAACCCTGTGCTTTAACTCCGGCGTCGCCGAGTGGCACAATGACGCTGTAAGTCATGGGGCTATTCTGAGGCTGCACCCCAGTGCTCAATAGAAGCGGCGTCATCTCTCCATCTTCCGAAAAATATAGTGCCGGTCTCTCTCTGCGGTAATAGTTAATCGTCGTACCATCGTTATATTGGACCTCGGTACTGAATGCGAGGGTTTCGCTTCCAAATGTCCAAGGTCCTGTATAGTTTCTTGCCCATGCATGGCGGCCAACCTTTGGTCCTGATCCAAAACCACCATCAGCTTCAAGGGAGTGCAGCAGCATATGATAGTTGCCGCGCTTATCACGCCATACAAATGGATCCTCGTTGCCGTTATCGAATATTGGCTGGGATCCGATCTTTGAGTACGGGCCTTCGTAGCCTGTCTCTGAAATAGCGATGTTGATCTGTTCGTTACCAGTGCAATTCTCGGGGCATCCGCGGTAGACCAGAAGCATAGCAGGAGTGTTGCCAGTGCATTTCCCCTGCTGATTCGACCTGGTGTGTCTTCGAGAGCTTGTGAAAAGCGGCCAAGCAGTAGGGTTGGTCACATCAGCGTCCCATGCATTAGTATCATCGCCCTTCATGATCTGACCCTTGGCCTCCCAGTTCTTGAGGTCACGGCTACTCATGACGGAAATACCGCTCTCCCCATTATTGCTATTGCCTGGTCCACAGGTGAAGGCTTTGGCGGTGCATGTATCTGACACATCCGTATTACAGCCAATGTGATACAACAGCCATTCACGATCGGCAGGGCTGTAGATGACTGTTGGGTTATGGGCAAATGTGCCTTGCACTTCAGCTGCGAAATGGTATGGACCAGCGGGTCCAGTCCGTGATTCAGCCCGAATGATTCGGCTATACGGTGCCCAGTAATCAAGACCACAGTGATGGGTAAACTCTGAGACGAAGAGGTGATAGAGATCATGCTCCCATGGGTCTTTAATTACTTTGTTGCACCAAGATGATGTGCCCTGGCTGGTTAGATTGTAGCCATTAGACAGCTTAGCAGGACGGATATCGAGTGCACCACAGTCAGCGGCGGTCCAGCCGGCATCACATTTGCAAGCCCCATCCTTGCCGCAAATGCCGTTGAGGCTACAGTCATCATCGGAGGAACACTTAAATTGCTCCTGGTGAGACAATGCCACAAACGAGGTCAGCAGTAACAGCAGACAGGCACAGACCCGTCGCAAGGCTGGCGATGCCATGGGGGTGACGGCGTCGGAGTCTAGGCTGAAGAATAAGATGATAATGATACGACGTCTAGCTTCTGAATTATTATGGCCACATAGACGTTGAGATTAAGTAACCAATCTTTGTCACATTGAGGTCTGATCAATGCCATTATATATTTACCATCCATCACATGGCACTTCGCTCACGTCGGGACTTGACTAGATCAGCAATGCGACGGAAAAGTAAAGGCGGGGGTGCCGACGGTTAATAAACTCCCTAAGACAGCGCAGATCGGTCCAGTAGCCGTCATTTGGTTAGTCTAATCACCTGGGCAGTTTATGATCCAAAGTACAGTACATGCATATTTATGCTGTGCTCCACATGGACTAGCTGGAGGTCGAGGGGTCCTCTCAGTCGCTTAGTTGGAGAAGATTGACAGACGCAAGCCAGCCCACAACCGAGATATAAGTTGGGCAATTCCCCCAATCATATGGGTAAGGGTACCCAACTAACCTAGTAACTGTAAGCACCAGTGGCTTTTGCTCAGACAAGGGAATCAAATGGATTAAACAAGTGCTTACGGTACGCTATCACGGCTGTCGGCGGAATTCCGATGGTCCGGACTAACTAAGCGTTGAACCGAACTTTCTTGCATGCCAATGTCTTTTTTTTAACCCTCATCATAGTCTATCCCCCAGAATGACTCGGTCTCCTATCTTACCGCCGACTTCTTCATCCAACTAACACCAGATGTCGGATCCCTTCCATGTTCAAACTAGGGGTATCCTCTAGAGAATTGGTGGCGCTACAGCTTGCAACAGCGCGAATGCTACCATGTCTTGTCACCTATCACTCAACCCACAATGAACCGACTTGATGAGGCTGATACCTGGAGGGACACATCAACAGGAGTTGTGGGAAGCAGCAAGAGGCAGAGATCCCTCTGTGGTGCGATACTTGCCAACGACCACAGGAGTCATATGGACGGCAATCATAAACAAGCCAGGGCAATAGGTGCGTGGTACGGTCAAGACCAGGCGCCCGAAGAGAGAGTCTCGTCGGTTCATCACAAGGGTCAAAAGGAGACGTCAGTGGCTGCAACCGTGGTAGGAAATCCATGTCCAAATCCAAGGCATCCCCAAACAGATTCGAACAGTAACATAATCGAAATTGACGGACTCAGCCGATCGGGCATGGGTATGCGCGAGCGATTGGAAGAGAGTCATGAAAATGGCTATGAGCAACTCGAAGGCATGAAAGATGCGGTACGGGCCTCGCTTGGATATATCGAAGAGAACCAGGATCGAGAAGGGCTTGCCGCCGCCCTCGAATGATAAGCTAGGGCGGTGGAGCATTTCCCAAGGGAATATGGGAATGTGAGCAAAAAAATTGAAGGAAGGCAGACGGCAATGCCTCTGAAGGTTTCGTTGTCTTTTCAGTCTGCGAGTATCCCTTGGTGACTTTCACGGGGAAAATGGACTTCGGCTACATCACTCACAATCCAGCCACAGGTATACAACAGAGGGCTGAATATTTACACTTCAGCTACGATTCAGTAACGTCTAACTAAAGGCTGGCATAAACTATCTTCGAGGTCCTGAAGCCTCAAGGCGTGGTCAGAGTCGTAAAGTCTAATGTCTGTTTAGTTATAGTAGTGCACCGAAGACAACCAGCATGACGGTAGCCGCAAAGCGAAGATGCGAAATGATTTCTCAGCGTGATCGGTATCAACCGCCCTCAGGTCTCTTCTACTTCAAATTTGACATTCAGCTTCTACTCTCTATGCTCTTCCCCATGGGTCAACCCCTGCTACTACGTACGCCGATTATATTATTTACCCTGCAATGAAACAGGTCATAGTTCGGTAAAGCCCTGCGACCAAAAGAGATGGCTTGATTCAGCTGGGTAGAGCGGTTCTCTCGTTTATCTTTGCAACACATAAGGGTACAGCGTAGTTCACATCTTTCCGTTACTTACGCATTGTTTCAGTTCCACTTCATTTTGGGTATAAACAATCCCCCAACTAGATGCGAATGCCTCTTTGGTGAAAAGTATCAACCGACGGGTCAGTGGCTATTCCAGAAGTGGTATCCTATCTACCATCACATACGTGAGGTCTTTCGCTAAATTCCGAATACTTTCGCGCTGGATACGCCCTATGTTAAAGGACGAATGAGCCTTCCTCCTGTTCGCTCTCAAAATATGCCATCATGTTCTGCAAGGCTAAATTTCTACCTATGACAAAGCTTGTAGATCCAACTTAAAACCAAGTTCAAGTATATTCCACTTAAAGAAGTAGCTTCATCCAACAGTTAGCACAGCTGCCACTGTCTTTTCATACGTCGCTGTCATAATGCATCAGTAAAATATACAACAAGAGCACATTTGATCTTCCCACTGATGATAGTAATGGGATCCAAGGATGGCGGCGCCATTGATAGCCTAGTGTTGAATCGGCGGTGCTTTTAGGCTATTGTTGAGCAATTTGGGGATTGATATCGTACTACGTACAGTACGTCAATACCGGAAATATTAGCTAGCTAGGCACAACCAAGAGTATTCAGTCCACTAGATAACTATTGCCATTACAAGTTTATCTTAAAGTATCTCCCCCACGTCTAGCTAAGAACCCTTGGCTTGGCATATCCACAAAAGCCATCTGAGCTGACTCCACCGTTGGTGAAGCTGAAAAAAGGCCATTTTACCTTGGGACACAGTGTTTCTCATCTCAAGAGTTCACCGTCGGCTATGTTCCTAGTCTTCCCCTTAGTCTTGCCCACAAGCTTACAGCCTACAGGTTGGTTCCGTCCTGGACGAAGTGTGACAACCCATTAATATATGGATACGTCATTAACTAACTCCCATCTTGGGGGTGCGTACCTGTGATAAACTTATTCAGTCTTTAAGATAACGGACGTGTTCATTAGAAATGAACTTGTTCTTCACTATAAAGTATAGAATTACAGGTGTTTCCTGCGTTCCATTTGACCTATCGCCAGCAAGACGTCATGCCGTTGTCATCGACCACATTGGTGGATGATATCTATCTATTTTGGGAAAGAGAAAATTGCATTATAAATAACATTCAACTATGCTAATCCGGTGAACTCCCTTCATAGCCTTGGTGCTCTGCTACTAGGTCCTTGAAACGAAGGTTTCCTTTCCTTCACATTAAAAGAACTGGTTGGTAGGTCTTGGGAGACCAAGATGATCTCGCAAGGTGGTTCCCTCGTAATCCTTTCGGAAGATTCCCCGACGCTGCAGCTCTGGGACTAATCTCTCTACCACATCGTCCAAGCCCTGAGGCAAGAAAGGGAAAGTGACTGTGAAACCATCGGCACCTTCTTCATTCAGCCACTTTTCAAGGTCGTCGGCGATGCTCTCCGGGGTGCCCACAAATGCGAGTCCTGCGTAGCCTCCATATCTCTGTGCTAGTTGTCGCACTGTCAATCCTTCATCCTGGGCAAGCTTCAGCACACTCTCGCGGCCTGTTTTACTGGCATTAGTTTCGGGCAGGTCGGTTGGCAGCGGCCCGTCGGGATCAAATCCCGAGGCGTCGGTTCCTAGCGCGATGGATAAAGATGCTATGGCGCTGTCATAGTGCACAAGACTATCAAGCTTCAGCCTTTTTGCCTTTGCATCCGCAACGCTGTCACCGACGATGATCATTGCAGCAGGAAGGATTCTCAGATGCTTCTTATTCCTACCAGCAGCTTCAGCACGACCCTTAATATCAGCATATAAAGCTTTTGCAGCAGCGAGATCTTTGGGTGAGCAGAATACAGCCTCGGCCGTCTCAGCCGCCAACTGGCGCCCAGGTTCAGACTGTCCTGCCTGCACGATAACTGGCCATCCTTGGACAGGACGGGCAATATTCAGAGGGCCTTTGACTTGCAGATTGTCCCCTTTGTGATTCAAGGTATGCAGTTTTTCAGGGTCAAAGAAGATGCCACTCTCCTGGTCTCGAATAATGGCATCATCGGCGAAGCTGTCCCAGAGGCCAGTCACCACGTCATAGAACTCTCTAGCGCGTTTGTACCGATCCGAATGCTCCATATGTTCATCACGACCGAAATTCTTGGAGCTTTCGGGATTACCCGTAGTGACAATATTCCACGCTGCTCGGCCACCACTTAGGTGGTCCAGTGAAGCAAAGCGACGGGCAATGTGATACGGCTCCTCATATGTCGTTGAGGCAGTGGCTGCAAGTCCAATCCTCTCGGTTACCTGAGACAGGGCAGAGAGCAATGTGAAGGGTTCAAACGATGTTATAGTGTGGCTTCTCTTCAACGCCTCTACAGGCATGTTGAGAACACCAAGATGGTCCGCCATAAAAAAGGCATCGAACTTGGCAGACTCTAGTTTGCGTATAAAAGACTTGAGATGATTGAGATTGAAGTTGGCGTCAGCGAAGGCTCCAGGGTAGCGCCAAGCCCCTGTGTGAAGGCTCACGGGCCGCATGAAGGCCGTGAGATGCAGTTTTTTAGGCTCGGACATGATTTCTGATATAGGGGGCAAAGTGAATCCTAGACAAATTTGAAGAAGAATTTCTTACGATGTAAATTGGCCTACTCATTGCGAAACTACGGTTCTTGATATACATAATCAATGGACTGGTCGCTGACAAATATTCCTGTGAGGTGCGATCACGACATCGATGAATGCGGGGGATGCGGCTTCTTCGGATAACGGGCTGCCCAGTAGATTCAGTATGAGACTCGTGGAGAGAAGTTCCGTCAGCGACAAACGACAGAACTGTGAATTCTAGCAGATTGGAATTTGTTCCTCATTGGGAGGTCTCATATATAGGCCAAACTGTTTTGCTGTGGGACTAGCTTCGACAATTATTTGAACCCACCAACGGCCATCTCTTCGTCAGGGGCATTCGAGTAGTGAGGCGGGAGAACCGGGTGATCTACACTCCATTGTCTCCTATTAGAATACCATACCTAGGTAGTCAACAGACACACGGGCAGAATGATGCATTGACAAGCGAAGTATGGCAATATAGGGAAGAAAGAACCAGCTGATTGTATTGTGATTCTGAGGATGGACTTTCGATGATAAATAGTAGCGCCTGGATTCCGGCCATCCGAATCACAATAGCAGCAGGTGTACTCCGTATAGACCAGACTAGGTATAATGACGGACCATGTGGGCCAAAGCTCACTCAGCAAAATTTCAGGGGGGAGGGTTGGATTCGTGTTCAAATTTAGGCTGTATGTGGCATAGCATATCTGCGCCCGCAAGCACCCATTGGCGTAAGACTCTTGCCGCACATATACGGAGACTGAAAAAAAAAAAAATTGGATAAGCTAGTTGTGCAGGTATACTATGCCTCCTAACATAATTATACTCTGGATTTGATATGCCAAGACGCAAACACGGATCTGATAATGATTAAGGACAACCACGTTCCCGAATGGATATCGAGATTTCCTCCAGGGAGCCAACCTGCTCTCAAGGAGAGCCCCTTGATTAGCGTCGTGTGTTGCATGGCAGAAAGCTTGTCATCTTAAAAATCTTGCTCTAGGACCAACGCGGCCCGCTAATAAGACATCCGTCATTTAGTCTGTAAGCTCTGTGCTATCAGTGGGTAAGCATCAGCGCTAAATCATCCAAAGACCTTGAGGTGAGCATGACATCGTGCCTCCAATAACGGCTATACAATTAGTTGCAGACAAGCCCGTCCAGCGAATCAATAACGTTCCGTAGACCGATAACATCAGCCACGATGGAACATGGGCATGTCACCAAGGATCCATTCTCGCTCTGTCCCGGAATAGCGTCCTGGAATAGAAAACCCTGATGCATCCTGTCCATCTCTTAACGATCGTGCCTCTTACCGAGTCGAAGGTTTGAATCTTTCGCCATTTTAACCATTTAAAGATGGCTGCTCAAAGCCTGGAGTCCTTACTTCCCCTTCGCTCGCCACTAATGCATCATCGAAGGGTCACTTACAGGATATTACTATTATCTTTTTGTTTTATTCTAGGCCTCATTGTCCTTTTCGCCTTAGATTTTAGTGACCGAAATCTTCTCAACCCCAAGCTTCCTTCCTCGTCAAATAATTCTTCCACTTCTGCCCACAGGCAGTGGGAGCCACCAGAAGTCGATCCAATTGTCCATGGCGTTCATGTCTCCGATGCTCTAGACGCAGAGCCGCTCTACCATCTCGACCCCTTCCCTATTACACCATCAGTCTCCCAACAACAAGCAACACATGCGCCATGGCTGGCAGCAGTCATCTGCGCGCCGTGGAATGCGGACCGTCGGATGATGATAAGATCTAGTTGGATGAGGCTATATCGGGATGTGCCATTCGATGGCCGATTTGTAATATCGAATCCAGGTCCTCAATGGACAGAGATAATCAAGCAGGAGAACCGTACGTTTGGCGACATGATTGTGTTGGATAATTTGCAGGAGGACGACTTTACCGCCAACACCGTGAAGACTCTTGGATTCTATAAATGGTTATTGGAAAGCAGCCCTAGGAAATACGAATTTGTGACTAAGATGGACACCGATTTATGGCTGAATGCCCGTGGCTTCTGGGATCGCTTTCTCTCCCCCAGATTAGCAGACCATGACGGTCGAGCTACATCTAAAGTCAACCGAACAGTATTTGGACAACTTTACTATTCCCCACCACACAAGGTGGTTTTCCCCCATGGCTCAATGTACACTGTCACATGGGACATGGTAGAGCTTTTGGTATCATTGCAGGATGAGCACCACGTAATTGCAGGAGAGGATTTGGCTGTTGCGGTATTGATGCTAAAGGGCAAGGAAAAAGCAACTGTTGTGAACTTCAAGGGTTCGGAGAAATTTGACTATGAAGACAAGGATACTGTATCTGGTGAGAACACAGCGTGGGCACACCCGAACACGATTCCGAGTGCAGCAGAGCACGCGCTATATGGCGATGATGCGATCGCTATCCATCAACTAAAATCCGACGACCTATGGCTCAAAGTCGCGGACTGCTTTGACGAGACTGGCATAAAGAAGATGCCTGCACCAAAAAAACCATCAGAGTCAGAGTCAATATCAGAATTGGAGCCGGAGGGGCATGGGGAGTCAGAGAAGCAAGAGGATAGACCCATGACATATAACCCCTCAAGGTTTGATGCAATACCCAGCGATTACTGGGAGATGGAAGATGGGACGTGGATTTGCAATGGAATATGGAAATTGGAGCCAGGAAAAGATCGGAATCCAAATGCATCTTGAGCTCGCATGGTAGGGGAATAGTGATTTAATGTAATAGAATAAGACAGGAAACAACTGGCCTGGGCTTGACAATAGGAAGATACTTTGTCAAGTTCAAGGCGGTAACGTACCTCAGCATATTTATTGAGCCCACGCTCTAGATCTAGTTTAAGCCTTGCATGCATTCGCAAACCTGTTTAATATTATCAATAGAAGCCGAATATTACTTCGCAATTGGTCACCAAAACCGTTGTGTCTCAAGGCCGTGCCAGTATCATCGACATCAGCGTTATTGTTTCTACGTCAATAATGACTCAGTCAGTCAAGCACATGGGTCGATTTCCAAGAAATGAAGCACAGTAGTATTCTAGGACTTCAGGGAACATCATGCAGATGCTTCTACCTCAACACTTAAGGCGCTTTTATAATCCACCCCAACCCGAAATAGGGGGGTATCGATAGGTCCTTTGTTGTGAAGTCACCTGAGAGCGTTAAATAATTTTTAAACTGTTGGTTTGGATTCTGTTCGCATCCTCGCCGTCTTGAGTTTCCCTTATTTAGAAATCGCAATGATAAAAAGCGGGAAACCAAAATGCGACCGATTCTAGTTTGGCTGACACGCAAGCCATCCACTTCACCTCCATACGAATGGCCATCCCAACATTAAAAATGCTAAATGCGAGCCATAACTCCTGGCGGCAATCAAGGGAAGGTATCAAAACCTTATGAGGATAGTTTTTTGGCTGGATATCTGAATGTTGATTACTCTCCAGGTTGAGTTGATCGATGAAGAATTGATGTTCGACGAGATAAAAGCTATTCGTTTGAAGAGCTTGAGAAGAAGCTTTATAAAGATATTATCAGACGGCTGTGTATCTCGAGGGGGGGGTAATTCGTCTTCTTTTCCTTTCATTTCTTCTTGTTTTTCTCGCCCTTTTGTTTGTAGTTTCTGGTCAGCTGCGGGCGATTTTGGACATGTGCATTTTGCACAATGACTGGCACTGGCCCTTCATCAAGCCATTCAAGATCTAAATACTGGTCAGACGCCGTGGGATGTGGGAAACTGGAGCTATTAGTTAATATCTTATCAGCTAATATGACAGTGAAAGATGACTGGGTTACAATGTTCTGAGGCGAGGAAACAACTGTAACTAAACCTCATGTTCTAGGTGAGTGTTCAAGGGCCATACTTTGGACAGGCTGCCTCGCGAGAAGAAAATCTATGTCAATGATATCGCAATTGACTCATACGTTCATTAAAGTTGTAAATATTTACCTCGAGACATTGCCTTCTGCATTGAGTGTTACTAAAATAGAGTCAAATGCACATTGGAGCTCTGGAGACTGTATTATGGGCAAGGCAAAGCCTCAGTGGCTAGCAGGAGAGAGAATAGTAATTGCAGACTTGAGTTTTGTGCCCTGAAACCAACTCGTGCATTGGAATTTAAATGTCTCATGCGAAGCAAAGCTAGACGGGCTTCCCCAAGTTCAGGCGTGGTATGAACGCACGGCAAGTAGGCCGTCGTGGATCAAAGCTATGAGAACCTGCTATTGCGATCTAGCTGAATTTGACTCTCGCTCTGATGACAAAAAACGAGGCCATGAGAGCTTAAAATATGTGGCAAATGTTCCGATGCAGAATACAGGCGATATTGGACTCGTTCCATTCTCACATCTGCTTCTACAAAGCTTTAATATATATATAATGGTTCTTCATTAATAAGATACAAGAAATTGAAACATTGAGAATTAAATATATAATATCACATTAACTAGTTGGTAATTATTCACCAGAAATATCTCGGGTGAAAATGGCCATGAATTGCAGTTAATTGGGCCTTGTGATACACTTGGAAATATATGAAATGTAAACGCAAGTCACGGTTTGGGGATGCCTTAGAGGAACTTCTAGCATCTCGAGAAACATTTTATACTGAAATAACATGCACCTTACAGTAGAAAAATACAGTTTGGACTACGTATGATTATTGAGGCGAATGGCAACGCTCAACAAAATTACCAAATACAGGGCGACCGTCTCTACTGTTTCACTGAGGACTCTAGACATGTAGCGCTGATAAGACAAGTTGGTATTAAACGCGGCAATGGATTGTTCAAATTTTAACAATCTACCATTCACCCCCGGGAAGTGCTATCTGAGTTCCTTTTACTGTTCCATCAACCTCACCCAGTGTTAATGCAGCATTAACCACTCCTGCCAACCCCTCGCCAGCAATAAGTCCAGCCGCTACTGAGAAAGCATATGTGTCAAACCCCTTTGGATGGTATTTCTTCCACAACCATGCCGTAACACTGCCGAACATGATAGCATTCGCAAAACCACTGTCGGGTCCAAGTACCCACGCGACACCTATTGACATCCAGTTAGGAAGCCACTGACGATACTTGTGTCGGGGCCCAACAAGATAAAAGTTCTTGACAAAGGCCTGGATGGCGCAAACAATGCCACAGGCAATAGCGAACCCGCCAGAAGACCAGGGAATTGGGAGCTCAGGTAGTGTCACAGCTTCGGCAACCGCTTGCCATGCAGTAACTGACGGGGCAGCAAAGGCACACGTCTTGGCGTTCTGGTCACGGACACAAGGATATGCGGACATGAAAAGAACGAAGATGCCAGGGGCAAGGAACACAGCTACAAGAGAACCGACTGCCTGGGCGTAGAATTGCAGATGAGGAGGAGTTCGAAGGAGGAATCCAACACGGAAGTCACTGACCAGGCTGGTAGCAACATCGGCTGTTCCAGACGCAATATTACCGGCAATGAGGTTGATCCGCTGCGCATCTGTGACTGCGTAGTGGTTCTTGGTGATGCCACCAAAGACGAGCTGCGACGCTTTAGAAGAAGCTGTGAGAGGGGTGTTGTCCGTTATTGCGCCTCCGTAAATACTGAGGAACGCAAAGATGAGACCCAGGATACAGGCAAGGATGGCTAGGCCAGCATTTATGTGGAACTGTAGCTCACAGACAATGCAGGCTACACCTACAAAGACGATGGCACCCGTCAGCCAAGCCCAGATAGGAACTTGCTGCTCAGGGGGCGCAAAGTCCTCCAACAGAACCGACTCATTATTGACCTTGGCTGCTTGCTTTGCAAGGAATGAGTTGCTTTTCCCTTTGGCCTGTAGTTTGTTGTTCAGAGAGAGGGCGTTGCTTCGAAACGCATATTTGATGCCGTCAGCAATGACTCGGAAATGAATAAAGAACTCAATCAAGCTGTACACAATCAGGACCATGACGCCAGGCCAGAGCATCCAGTACCGCGGTGACGGGACCCAACCTGGCTGGCCAATATTACGCATGCTGCTGAAGCTCATGAGACCCTCCCACTTCCCTTCGCCAATTCCAACACCAGTACATTCGCCATAGTGGACGAGAAGAGGACCGATAAGTCCCCAAGCAAGAACAGTCCCGCCCCACCAGGAAAAGGCAGCGTTGAGACCAACAAGGATGCCAGAGCCAAAGAAGGCCGGAGTAAGCTGAATATACCAGCCCCAGTTTTCAATGTTAAGAGCCCCGTTGTTGTAGCCTCCCCAGATGTAGAACCATGTGAAGATGTGCCAGTTGTGCAAGATTCCATCGGCGTATTGTGAAACAACAATATGGGTAAAGGCGCCTAGGAAAGCATACCCTAGCGCCTTGATCTTGCGAATAGCATCATTCGCACCTGAACCGACAGCGTGCATGGAGCGGATTGCAAGGGCTGTCGCGGTCGGAGTTGGGAAAATTAAGTTCAGATCTCTCGCGACGTTGATAATGAAGAACTTGCGGAGTGGCACGGCGGCAAAGAGACCGAAGAAGGCGCACACAAAAGTAATCGTAAGGATGCGACCAAAGTCATTTTTGGGATCTTCTGAGAGAAGATTAAGACGATACATGGCAGGCAGACCGGCGACAAAAAGACCAGACATACCGCCAGCGCCAGTCGCTGCAGCTTGAATGATGGAGTTCTCTTGAGGTCCAAATCGAGTACCAATACCGGGCACACCGGGGAGCATCTTTGTAAGCATTAGAATGACGCCGTTGCCAAAAATGGCACCAAACATTGTGGCAGGGAACGTGAATCCCGTTTTGAGACCTGTTCAATGGCGGCGATTAGCGAGCTGCAGGTCTCATCATCTCTGTGTCGACACTATTCACACTTACCGAGATAGACATTGGAGGCATTTACAAGCGATCCCAAGACAATGCCAATAACCACAGCGCGGACAGTAAGTGGGTGTGGCTCGGGCTCAACGCCTTTAGGAATAGGGAAGCTGATAAAAAGATCGGTAATCTCCTCTTCTCCCTCAGACTCGGACTTGATGTCGACCTCAACGGAATCTCGCTTCTCCTGAATGCCCCCCTCGACGGGGTGCTCTTTCTCCACCGTAGGCGCACTCATGACTGGATAAATGGACGTTGTTCGACCGCGTAGTGCTAAGGTCCCAGCTCAAAGAGAGCAGGCAGTGGGAATCAAGCGATACTTAAGTCGGTCGTCGCAAGCCTTTTTGCCCAGCTCAGTGCCAAGGAGGCAGCTCCATTCAAACGGAGCGTCTGGGCCGCTTATGAGATGCTCGTGTGAGAATCACGGAGTAAGCTAGCATTTGCTATTGTATTGACTCACAAAACGCACCGATCATCAGGAGAAGGGTACCTTTGTTGTGCAACGCCACATTTGTGACAGGAACTTTTTGAATGGTCTAGTCACCATCCCGTTAAGCATATGGGGGCTAGTTCCATCGGGAACACCTACTCTGGATTAAGGTAAAAATAAGCTAATTGCTATCTAATGGGGAAATTGTTTGAGGGTGGGGAGGGGCCGGAACTATAGGCTGTGGTTTCTAGAACGACAACAACAGTGTGAGCTCAAGGCATAACATCCGCGTTGAGTGTAGTGTTAACCTGAGCTAAGTATACTCGGTCGGTATGATTTGATATTAATACTAGGACCTATCTAATTTTCTTTCCTCGGTATACAGCCTGGAAAGCACGCCAAATACCTTTTTCGGCTGAGGAGCCATCAAAACACACCCGCCGAATCACTCAGACTTGGAATCCTACGAGCGTACACAAACCGTAGGAGGCATTAACTCTAAGCAAGGTCTCCGCTCAATCCACACTGTACAGTATGACCCGCTGTCCAGAACAAGGCTCTTTGCGAAAACATGGGCACATGGGGTACTACGCGGAGTAATAAGCTGACATGTCATGCTACTGGCCAGATAAGCAGGCTGGTGGTTTATGTATCAATTGTTCAATCCAAATCGTATTGACTTCTGCGCGAGGTTGCGTTTATGGCGTCCTTGACCTAGGCAATCAACGCAAAGCACAATGGTATTGCCACGGGCGAAGTCACCATCTCATGAGTACCCCATCATTAGGAAATACAATGCACATATCTAGACTATGACAAGCTATTTAGCCATGAGAAAATTTAACACTAGCAATACAGATCTATATTCAGATGGGCAGTTCCATACGGTTCCATGACTCATCAAATCCCCAAATAATCAACGGAACGCTCCTATATGTTAGTCAAGCCGCCAGCCGTGGGGTTCTGTGTGGGACAATCCTTTCGACAAATACGCCTCAAAGGGAATTTTAGTTTTATTTTTAATTCTAAAAAGCGTTATCTCTAGGAGCGTGAGCCCTTCAGTCAAGCAGGGCATCAATTTGCTTGACTTGAATAGAGATAAGTACAGTGTCTCGAAGTGGATGGGATAAGCATAGCAAGGAAATTATAATGGGTATTTTAACGTTTGCCTCCAGTAGCACAGTTAATAACCTAATATTACACTTTATCCCAAATAAAGATTTTCTGTCTAAGTCAAAAACGGGTAAGCGGCGGCGCCATTGTCCTAATTTGGCGCCATAAAGCCAGCGTGAGGAACCTTTGAAGCTCTTGGCTCTTGGCTCTTGGCTCTAAGCCTATGGATTGGGATCTTTTGGTCGCACAAATCCTCTTGCCATGGCCCCCTCGCATATGATTCAGACTGAACGGGTCAAAGAGTACACTCTAACCCCTGAATGATTGTGAGATAGTGACCTACTGGGATAGGTTTAACCAATCAAGCGCTTAAGAGTATAGCCATCGATACATATAGTAACACTGGCGTCAGGGTATAATAGGCCGTGGCGCAAGTATATAAATGTATACGCGTCAATGCGTTAATCCTCTTTGTTTATTCGTTCAGGTCCATCGTCAAAGGATACTTCTCGCCGCGCTAAGCTGATGAAGTCACTCTCTAACAATCATTCAAGGGTTAGAGTGTATCTCTGAGTTCGACCTCGGGCCCTTGAGAAAACCCCCTCAGCCTTGATGTATTGATTGGGCATAGAAACACAGTGGTTGTTCAAAGCCTGATGTCTAATTCTGGGTAATATGTGTGGGAAACCCAACTTTCTTCGAATTGAAACCCAATACATTTAGGTAGTAGGTGACTCAATACGTCTATGGGGGGGGGGCTTCCGTCGTGGTGCTGGGGTAGCAGTAGGGTCTTCAATCGAATTAAATAGCTGTGAGAGACGGAAGTCATCGTTTGGTATGAGATAGCTAAACGGCAGTTGGCTGGGTCGCAACAGATCTTGGTGAAGGGGATTTAGGCGACCAACTACTCAATGACTGTAGTCACTGTCTCCCCACTCGGTCTCCAATGACAATGGAGAAGATCGCGTGGCAACAATGCGTACTTTTAATATTCAGAGGAACATTAAAACATATCCTAAACCGTACACGGCATTAAACTGTTTGTCAATAGAGAACGCTGGCTCATTTGAAGCGCAGCGAGAATCGTAGTGCGTCGATGAACATCTATTTCCTCAGTAACATCTATTTCCTCAGTCACGTATGGCCTTACAACCGTTAGCTTCGAATTCTGCGGCATCGAGCCTCTGACCAGGGAGTCCAATCATCAAATTGGGAGCTACAAAGAACCAGGACTGGATGATAAGATATAGCTCCATCATCATGAAACTTGCATTAGTTGCTATGTTGAATCTGTCGACTAGCTGGTCGAAAGTGCACGAGAAACAGTAACAGGCTAAATTCATGCTTACCGGGAAACGGCGTTGGTAGATGCCGGCTGAGTCATTGCATCGAAAAGCAAGAAAAAAAGGACCGATTGTTGATGGCCGCAGCGTGATAAACAAATCACACTCGCCCGTCTCCGCTGCAACTGCAAACTATTGCGCAGTCCCCACCTCTTGCCAAGCAATTGAGAGTGATTTATTATGTATAGTTGCGATAATCTTAAGTCACTTGTGACAAGTTGTTGGTGACTTATGGAGTTGATATACTTGGAACGATTTTATTATGTGCAAATCTGACGCGAGAGACGCGATGCGACGCTCGATCTTGCCCAGTGATTACGAGTGGCCGCGAAGATTTTAAGTGTAATATAGAGTGAGAAAAAACCATTATCTTAACGCTGGTGCGGAATAGAATATGATGACAAAACTGGAAGACAGGAACTATACGAGCGATAGCTGGAGATATTAACTTTGTGTGGGTCACCGAAAATACTCAACATTCTCTTGGTTGTCACCATAGATTGAGAGATGAGAACGGTTGAGGCAAGTTTTAGTGATGCCACCATAGTCAATCGACAAGGCGAGCAGGGAGTTCGTTAGGTGATAACCAATTTGGTCCATTCTTTGGAAGCCATAGGTATTTTCTGAGTTGTTCTGCAACCCTCAAGTATAGCTCAATAGCCGGTGGTGTTGGAAGCTGTCTAGACAGTGACGATGTGAACCTGGTGGTGGTTTGATGGCGTGCGTCCATGACGCTTATTTGAACTTCTACGGAGAAGTGAGCCGCTTTGAAGATATGGGCCATTTGGGGAGACAGTGACGATTCGAATCCATTCAATCCACATAATCTAGAGCTATTTGGATAATTAACAGATGGTAAGGGTAATCTCAAATAACGTTCATGGACCGCTAGCGTCTTAGTGAGACTTGCAGTTGAATTGAGGGAGAGCTAGAATAACTTGATGATCTTAGTGGCTTCTTCTGAAGTGGTTTAATGGACTTTCCATTGGGGACCAATCTCTCCGATTCTCATTCAGAGGTCTACAGGAGGCTCGTTCATCGTCGAAAATACAAGACTTCGTGTATTACCGTACATTCCGAAGGGAGAGTTGTGAGAATATTTGTATCATTGACACACTTCTCTTTCCCTCTTCTTCTAGGACTAGCGCATGTATAATGTGCGGGATTATCGAAAATGTTTCCAAGCATCAATGCGATGATCTACAAAGTCATGCTTTGAGACAGAAGATCGATTGCATTTTGCGGGATTATCGAAGCGAGTTTACTGCTGTGTGACCTTAGACTTGTTCGGCTATGCAAAGAGCCGGAACCGGCCATCCTACAGAGAAGGCCTCGCGACGCGAAATCATGACAAACTTTCTTATCTGAGTCCTGTCAAAACATCGAAATCGTACCACAATCATGTTCAAAATCTGAGCAACGGTTTTCGGTTACAAACTTGTCAACCCACGATTACAGTTCCTGATGCGAGTCCCGGCTCATTGCACCCTTGGCCCCTCAATCAGAGAGGGGCATGAGTCGATGAGTACAGTAGGCGGGGTAGGCAAGTAGGTTACGGAAAGCGACAGGGTACGTAAGCGGAAAAAAGATCGGGATGATAACGTGGTCGGCGTTAGTTAGGCTGTGTTGCGATCAGACATGGCCGCTTCAAGAGGGAACCATCCGCTTTTTGGAATCATCACAGAACAAATGTAATGGCCATTTGATTTTTCGATGACATGTGTAGCACAAATAAACATGAAAATCTATCATCTAGATGAATGGCGATGTTGGAGCTGGATCTTGGATAGAGGGGTTAACCGCCGATGGAGAAGGGAAGATCGCGATCAAAACCTGGAGATTCACCCCCAATGCTAGTGACGTCAGCGACGGCCTCCTTGCGTGAAGCTTGTGCTCGGGTTGCTTCAAAGCGCGCCATCAAACCACCATCACCAGGCGAGAGCCACTCATGCCTCTTCAATTAAATCCACCAGTCAAGCGCCACCTCGGCTTCGGCTTCACGCGAACCAACCATAGAAACTCCGGACCTTGTTGGCGGAGTCTCTGACGCAGTGTCTACTTCATCATCTGCTTCCCTTGGAATCCTCGTTTAAACCCGAAAACATCTTTCAATTGAACTGTTTTCTTCCTCTCCAACTACACTCTTCTAGCATCAATCATCAACAAAAACAGTCAAGTTGCAAACGAGAATCCATCCCCAGTCACACCATGCCTCAGACTATCCCTACCGCTAGTCGTCTTCTCGACCTCTTCAGCTTGAAGGGCAAGGTCGTTGTGGTTACCGGCGCTTCCGGGCCCCGGGGAATGGGAGTGGAAGCTGCGCGAGGTTGCGCAGAGATGGGTGCTGACATCGCCATCACCTACTCCTCACGCAAAGACGGAGCCGAAAAGAACGTAGCAGACCTAGCTAAGGAGTATGGTGTCAAGGCGAAAGCATACCCCTTAAATATCAGCGACTACGATGATGTTGAGCGCGTCGTTGGCCAAATAATTGCCGACTTTGGCAAAATTGACGCCTTCATTGCAAAGTAAGCAAACGTCCCTGCCACCTATGCTCACAGTCCAGAATAATAGATCTCTAATTCTTTTCTCAGTGCCGGAGCCACGGCTAACAGCGGTGTTGTTGACGGTGACGCCAAGGAGTGGGATCGAGTCATCCAGGTTGATCTGAACGGCACTGCGTATTGCGCCAAAGCCGTCGGCAAGCACTTCAAGCAGCAAGGCCACGGCTCTTTCGTCATCACCGCCTCCATGTCTGGCCACATTGCCAACTTCCCTCAGGAGCAGACGTCGTATAACGTCGCAAAAGCCGGATGCATACATATGGCTCGATCGTTAGCCAACGAGTGGCGTGACTTTGCCCGTGCCAACAGCATTTCTCCTGGGTACATAGACACTGGCTTGTCAGACTTCATCGATCCGAAGACTCAGGAGCTGTGGAGAAGTATGATCCCGATGGGTCGCAACGGGGATGCAAAAGAGCTGAAGGGCGCATATGTGTACCTGGTGAGCGACGCAAGCACGTACACCACTGGTGCGGATATTGTCATTGACGGCGGCTACACCTGCCGATGAGGGATTAAGCAGCTAGCTGTAAAATAGTGAGCAATTCATGTAATTAGATACCTAATTAGGACCAAAAATTAAACATTACAAGCATAAATAACTGGGCGTGAATTTGTTTTCTCGAGGTGATTCTACAAATAGTTCTGGCACCTTTTCACTTTTCTATTTCGGTAAGGCTGGGGAGATGACTACTTATGGCTAATGAGTGGCTGGACTCGGAGACCGAAAATGACATGCTAGATCGTAGGACAAACATTGATTGCCAGAGGATGACTGAGTGATGCCCTTCCAACTAGGGCTTGAGGACAGCAGAAGATGATGCAAGTTGTGGAGATCCATCGCTTGGACCAACCTAATACATGGTTACTGTCCTTGTAGTATCCTAAACAATTTTCATCAAGCCGTCTCTGCCGTCGCTCTGCTCGGATTTTCGCTATGGAGATCTCATGGCCAAATAATACGGCCCGATGAGCGGGTCTCTCAGCCAGACACATAAGCAGCGATGATCTGTGCCAAGATCTCTGCTCCAGTCGAACGTACATTAGCAGGGTTACCAAGCCATGTGGCAACCAAGCGGTAACTGATCTCCACCGCTTAGTAAACTGGATCTCTCAATTCGGTTGGAAACTTTTTTATTCACCACTGATGTGGAGGTTCATGCTAGAGGGCTTGCATTCTTAGTGCTCATCCTGTCAAGTGACAACGATCGGCTATTTACCGATGGCTTTGGTAACAAGGATAAAAAAGAGGACAGCTCCTATTCTGTCTAAGAATGATGGTTGCGCCAACTGATTGACAGAGTAGACACTAAAAAGGGCGAGTTCTAAAACATATGTCTCCCAGAGTATCCGCGCAGTCATAGCTAGCCCAATGATGTTGAATCCTCCGTTATAGAGCAAATTCTTCTTCCGTGAACAGCTTATAGTATAGTATTACATCAACACCTCATAGTAAGATTTACTCTCTATCCTATACGTCGTGTGCAATCGTCCATTTGCTTCAAGGTAGCGTGGAGCTTATTACACCTTCAGGTTCATAGCTATATGCTTATCACAGCTTTTATATACGTATATGGTTTCTAACCGGGGCAGTAACTTCGCTTGCAAGTAAGCCTCTGTGCTTAGACAGCCTTTCTATACCGATCTACATCATCAGAAAGATGTCCTTGACGGCCGAACATATTATCACTAAACTCCTAAACTAATGTATTGGAGTCACTATACCACCATGGACTAATCTCCCATGAATAGTCCGTAGTCATGCTACTACAGTGAAGTAATTGCTTGAGTTTGTGTTGAAGTTTGACAGTCATTGGATTTGCATCGTGTCACTGAATTGGTGCGAAACGCTGCCAAGGTAGAGACCAATAACTCCGAGAACCCACGAGAAGCTCGGTCAAGTCATCGGAGACGTCGGGAGGGAGCGTCGGATTTGAACTTCTTTCCAGGCTTTGAACTCGGATTACATCTCATAGGCATGCAAGAAACCGCCGATTCACTAATAAAATTATACCCGCCGGTATAGCTGTTTCGGCGGATCGCAGATCAGCATGCCGGCTCAATGAGATGATCGCTGTATTATTAGCCTAAGTAGATTCCCTTGTAAGTAACTTCCGAAGAGTTCTTTGGCGTGCTCCGTAGGACGTATCGTTGTCTCCGACACCTCTAATGAAGATGGTGCATACATACGTTATGGGCATGTCGGAGTATGAAAGACATTCTTGACAAGCCCTGACGGTTCTTGATATCGCGAAACAGGATTCGTACAAATACGGAAGCATCGGCAAGAGGTTACTGGCCTGGTGGAGCTGACCAAGAATCATGGGAATATTTAAATCCATTACATCAGTTTGAACAATGATGAAATTATTATGAACTATGGGTCATCCAACTTTGATGTGGCTTTCGACATCATCATCACTGCCTTGGGCCATAAAACACTACGATCGGGCCGGCTAGTAGTATGTTTTTTGTATCCACGGCACTAATCCGAATCGCTCAACCATTTTCTACGCATGTAAGAATGCGCCAAGTCTCCATGGCAGAATTGAACCGGTGGATCCTTGAGGGCGAGCTTGACGATCCGGGAACTGGGGCTTGGGTAGGAAGATCTGCGATTGGACTAGAACTTGACGTCTACTGAGCTTCAACAAAGGGACCAATAGATAAAAAACTTAGTCCTGATAACTTCCAATGATCAGATAAATTAAATTCGGTGGAGGTTAAGGTAATGGCAGTGACATGGAAGAGAGAAATAAAAAAGCATAATTCGTTCCAATTAGACAAGTCTCAGACAAACGGATTCTAATATGGCAGGGGAATTGGTATCTGTGCCGATGGGGGAATGCTGCTATTCACATCGCGGCGCTCTCAAGTGCGACGCTCTTGCAGGGCTGACACTATGAGAACTGCTCAAGAAATGCAAATTAAGTGAAATCAGCATTTGGCGGAGATTACAAACCGCTATTCCCCTCTTTTCATGTGCATTTGGCGCGAGTTGTCTTGTGAGGTTGCTTTCCATCAAACCGTCTCCAACAGGGGCGATCCCCTCCTATGTCTTCTGCCTCGTTATTTGGCTAAATGATTCATATCTGTAATACGCGAGCAAATCACTTTGCGTCGTAGTTTTACTATTGGCTAACGACAGGGTCTCTGTCCTCGAACATTGGGAAACATGTGTCCCTCCTTGTTCCGCAAGGTGCCGAGCGGCCGGCTAGAGTTTCATTGAAAGCCCAACTCATGACGAGTTATGCATGCCCTTTATTCCTTGTTTCCACGAAAGGCCCATATATATATGCATGAGAAGATGTTGATTCTTGGTCAGATGACGTTTCCAACCGAGATTCTTGACCTTTTCCGAAATCCATTGAGGGGAACCGTCGGTTATTTATGTACGACTTCGATTTATCCAGGTGTCTGATGCCTCCTCAGAATGAAGCTCATTGGAGACTGGGCTCAGGAACCAAGCGCCTTGTAATTTTAAGGTAACATGGCGTCCAGTCACTTGCAGGAGTGGACACTTTATTTAGCAATGATCGTCATTAGCTTGCATTAACCCGGGCGATTCCCTGCCCTTATTCGGCAGTACTGTTAAATGGGCGTTGCGGGGGAAAAGCAAAGCTTAGAGTGAGATCCTGGTTGCAGTTGCATCACTTGGAAACTTACCTCGCCTGAATGAGGATCCCCATCAAGCATCCAGCCGAGAGACAATCCAAAAGATGATGCTACTTAAAGCCATGGGTCGCAGCAACTATGCCTTTATCTTGTTGCGGCAAATTCTCCATTCACCTGACGCACGTGGAATCTTCATGTGGCAGTACTGGCGCTTTGTTAGAGACCTTCACTGATAGTGTTGTTTGGCAAGGTCTGACTTTTCACATACTCCTACCATCTATACTACATTAAAACCTGGTTGACTGATACCATGCTCCAGTAACCTAGGTATCAGATTTCAAAATGCATATTCAACACCTGCTGGCTGTATGGCCATTGCTACTTAGTTTTGGCCAGGCAACGGGGAATTCTACGTTCGATGTTCTCAATATTATTGATCCGTTGATCGGCACATCCAATGGAGGTAAATTCACCTGAACTAGTGTTTCTGTATCATTCTATTGACACAATCACGAAAGGCCATGTCTTTGCCGGAGCCACCCTGCCGTATGGGATGGCTAAGTCTGTTGCAGACGGAGATGAAGAAATTCAGGGCGGATTTGCCTCCAATGGGGGTCACAGTAAGGGTCTATGAACACCTCTAAATACTTGCGAAGCTCATTTATGATCTTGCTTAGTCACGGGATTCTCACACATGCACGATAGCGGTACTGGAGGTGTAAGTTATTGCTCTTCATTCCGTTGAAAGCATTACTGTGCTGACAATGAATTCTTAAAGGGTGCCTCACTGGGGAATTTCCCCCTGTTTGCCCAAACCGGCTGCTTGAATGATGATATCAATAATTGTTATTACCCAAAAGCTTCAAGAGCTTCCGATAAAGTCAATTCAACAATTGTAGCTCGACCGGGATACTTTGCTCTGCAGCTCAATACTTCCGTCAAAGCTGAAATGACCGTCACGAACCACACCGCTATATATAGGTTCACATTCCCAACAGATGGAACACCGACAAAACTTCCTGCCAATGGAACGACTACATACAGCCCGCTTATCTTAGCCGATCTCTCGGATCTCTCAGATTCTCGCACTGATGGGAGGATAATGGTGGATCCACAGACAGGTCGGATCACCGGCAACGGGACTTTTAGGCCCTCCTTCGGGATCGGAACGTATAATTTGCACTTTTGTGCGGACTTTCAAGGAGCCAAACTGCGAGATACAGGCATCTTTGTAAACAATCGTGCTAGCACCGAACGAAAGAGCTTCAGGACTTTTGATGATGGCCAGAGTCCTACTCTACCGGCCGGCGCGTGGGCTCGATTCCACCCACCAGCAAACAACCAAATTGTTGCTCGAGTGGGCCTTTCATTCTTCAGCACAGCGCAGGCTTGCAGGAATGCGGAGAAGGAGATTCCCAAGTTTGACTTTGACTCAGTACGATCCACTGCCGAAGACGCTTGGCGCCAAAAACTTAGTCCAGTAGTTATTGATAGCACCGGAGTGGATAAGTCCCTGCAAAGAACATTCTGGAGTGGGATTTATCGGACCTTGATATCTCCCCAGGACTATACCGGTAGGTTATTGTTGAGCATAGCTATAGAGATACGTTCTGACCGCATCGTCAAGGAGAAAACCCACTCTGGAAGAGTGATGAGCCGTACTTTGACTCATATTACTGCATTTGGGACAGCTTCCGAAGTACACACCCTCTTCTGACTCTTGTCGATCCTCATGTCCAGTCTTTGATGATTCGAAGTCTTATCGACATTTATCGCCATGAAGGGAAGCTTCCTGACTGCCGTATGTCGCTATGCAAAGGCTTCACCCAAGGAGGCAGCAATGCCGACAATCTCTTGGCAGACTCATACCTGAAAGGATTGACTGACGGCATTGACTGGGATACCGGTTACAAGGCTGTCGTTTCTGATGCAGAGGGTAAGGCACTTCTTGTGGTTCTAAATAAATGTTGATGACTTATCAATTCCTAGATGAACCGGAAATCTGGACAATCGAGGGTCGTGGAGGCTTGCATAGCTGGAAGACTCTGGGCTACATCCCAACCGACGATTGGGACCCTAATGGCTACGGATTGTTCACACGCTCAATCTCTCGAACTATCGAGTACGCTTACAATGATTTCTGCATTGCAGAAATGGCTAGAGACATGGGGAAACACGCCGACGCTGAGAAATATCTGAAGCGCTCGGCAAACTGGAAGAACATGTTTGATCCAAACTCAAGATCTGGATTGAATTTGACCGGCACACAAGATGTCGGCCAGTTTACTGATAGTGGGTTTAGCGGGTTCTTGCAGCCGCGATATTTAAACGGCACCTTTGGCTTCCAAGAGCCCTCGCTTTGTACTGACTTGTACAACATTGGTGCGTGTTACCTCAACCCCGATGGCCATGAGACCTACGAAGCGGGATCATGGCTCTACACGTTCTACGTGCCACATGATCAGGCAACTTTGGTTACAACGCTTGGTGGCCCAGAACAGTTTGTGAAGAGGCTAGAATTTATGCACGATACCCCTGGGCTATTCTATATTGGTGATGAGCAAGCATACTTGCTCATTTACATCTTCCACTATGCCGGGCGTCCGGGTTTGTCCTCCAAGTACGCTCATAAGTACATCCCTGGCAGCTTCAACGACACGACCAGCGGGTTGCCTGGAAATGACGACTCGGGTGCCATGAGTAGTTTCGCCTCGCTAACAATGATGGGTCTCTATCCAATGAGTGGGCAAGATGTATACATCATCATCCCTCCGTTCTTCCCGGAGGTCAATTTGACCGACCCTCGAACTGGCAAGACGGCCACTATTCGCAATGTCAACTTTGATCCATCCTACCAGAATATATATATCCAGAGCGCTACCTTGAATGGAAAGCCATACAATAAGGGATGGGTCACTCACAGCTTCTTCCGCGACGGGGGCGTTCTGGAGTTGACGCTTGGTCCGAATGAGAGCACCAAATGGGGAACTGGTGAAGCTGACTTCCCACCAAGTGCATCAACACATTTTTGGAATGATGCCTCCCCACATTGATTGAGCAAGATCAAATTATGTTTATGTAGGACCCATCAACAGTCTTGGAAGTTTATCCACGAACAGGAACTAATCTCCTTCTACAGAGTAACGTATCGGTTGACAGACCTTGTTGGATCATTGTGAGCTCTATGGCGAGGGCTTTTGTGGGGTTATCTTCTAGAAAACTCGAATCTACTGCAAAATAGTCGTATACACAATCAACATCTAAGGCCCATCTGTAAGATATATACACCAGTTGATTCTTGCTGCGTATGTAGCTATATACATCAACGATTCCTATATACAACACACTAGCAATATAAATATAAACATAAATGTAGAAGTAAAAGTTCAATGAAATTCCTGCCATCCATAAGATATATTCAAGCTCTGTTGCGGTTTCCTATGCATCGGCCGGAAAATTAGTGTCGATGGTGCGTTCTACCAGACCGTGTGCCAAAAAGGTCACGTAGACTTCTGCGAGGTGGTTTGATCGGCCCATTTGTATCAAATTTATAGAGTGTTTCGTCTAAAATTTGCCACTGGAGATCGACATGGCCAGCAAAGCAAGCCGTAGGCGAAAGTTGGCTGAGGACTGAGTAGCTGAAATCGAGTCCAGGAGCTCCCGTTGGGTTCCAGTGGTTATTCGAGGAGGAGCCGGTGCCACAACGCTCGCATCCATCGCCGATGAATAGTGGCAAGTTGGACTGAACGCCATTGACAGTAACAACGACCTTTTTGCCACAGTACTTTGCAAGGTTTTTAGAAAGCAGAGTATGGTTCATCGCAACGACGTAGTTAGTGTCCATCTGGTTGAGAGACAATGGAGTTGAGAAGCTGCACTCCACAAAGCCTTGGTTTTGATTCGAAAAATCATTTCCGCAGGCGCCTTTCACTTTTTCGATATCATAATAATAAGTCCCAAACCCCGTGCCTTTGTCGAGTACGGCTTGAGCAAGGCCTTGCTGGACGTAGAAGAGACCAGCTGCAGCAATAAGTTGTGCCTTCATACTGAGATAAACAGATTCAATTGACTTGAAGCTGGGAAATGGAATTGAATATCATAGACGTATATGGAAAATAATGAGAGGCAGGATACTGTCAAAAATCCTTTGAAAAAGAAGAATTATCAGTTAATGTTGAGATTCTGATGTTCAGGTAGCTCAATAGAACAAGAATGCTCGCAAGAGCCTGCTTATATATCACAATTGCTGTATGGGTTTGCTGAAATATGCTCGTTGTGACTTTCTAATCTAATTGTAATTAGACCCTGCATGAACGACCAGGAGGTTGATTAGCTTTCTGTATTCCCGATTCCCAAAGAAGTATTGGTGTAGTTCGATGGCGTGATAAAAACACTCAAAATGGTCATGTCCTGCCTTTTTGGGCGATCTCACATATGGTAACGTTACGTGAAGCAATCTGACTGTAAGCGGTCGGTCTGGACGTCAGATTAAATTGTACATACGTTTTATTACATCTCCCCTTCTTCATCATTTACGTATATTATACCATGTCAAAACTGAATGTACTAATCTGATTGTGGGATGAGACATGGTAAATGAAGACATGATAAATATATTAGTCACATTAGTATGGGGAGAAGCCTGTAGTTCTTCTCCAAGTATGCAGAAGACAATATCTAATCATAAAACAGGCTGTTTCTAGAATTCTAGTTGAGGAAACATATTCCACGAATGTGCTACCTTCGGAGAATTCAGACTATTTCAGGCCAATCCGATCCGACATAAGCAGCTGTTACAGAGCGATGCTTTCTTCCCAAATTTTCATTTATGTTAACGCAATTTGATTAGTGACTCAGCATTATTTACGGCATTAGACTAAATCTAGAGCTGTGTTCACATATATGTGATGCTTCAAGACGTCTGAATGGTCCAAGGGTAACACTTAGATAGTCTAGGTCATAATGACAGGTAGAATCGCATTAAGATACTGTTATTATATATATCTCACGTGAAACAATCGGGTATTTGCTTCTTATACAAATCTTTTATTTCCGAATTCACATATTATTGCAGAGACATCATATCCTTTCTAATCATTGTCCAAGCTCTCATACGGATATATAATTGCAGATATTTGGAACAATTAGTTTCACCAATAGTAATGAAAATGAAAAGAAACAAAGATGGCGGCTTCCGCCTATTATGATCATGCTAAGTCAGTTCACCATTGTTGTGTTGACAGAGACAGCCATAATGTTCTACTTATATAGTTTTTACTTAATATAGATAGTACTATTAATAAAGCAGCACGTCGATATAATAAATATTGACAAAAGGGCTATATTTCAAAACAACTTTACCCAGGTAGTCATTGACAAATTTATGATATGCCACACAACGTGCAGTTCTTGCCTGGCCGCTAGGATGATATTTCGTCGTCAACTTCACTCTGTTCATGCCTTGGGTCATAGGTTTTCGATACAGCCTACACTTGACGCATGTGCTCAACGTAAACGGAGTCGTAATTAGCTGAGAATTAATGGGATATATAATGTTCGAATCTAGTTGCAAATCTTAACGGGCACACGGCGGTAGAATGGATTTATTGATGCTGCCCTATCATTTTTGGGAGAGCTATATTTTCTTTCCAGGACTTATGAAGCCATATCTCCAAGCTGTTACGTACGCTTTGTCTATAGCATGCTAAATGACAAAGCTTTGGCACCCCATTCCCTTGCTCGTATTGTATAAGTTGAGTGAAAGCAGCCTTTGGGTCTTTTTAACGTTGGATATGAGCTCTTCCTATGCTTGAAAGTCTTCCTCGATTAGTTGACTTGAATGGTAGCTTTACATATAATTCAAATAGTTTCATTGGCCGAACTTCTTCCAGGAACTAATCTACTCGGGGCGTCGGTGAGGCTGTTGAGTAAGTTTGAGAGATCAAGAAATGAAAAAAAAAGTCAAGTCACCGCGAATAGTAATACACCTAGATCAAAATTATGAAAGGCTTTCAAAAAGACATCAAAAAGCAATGGACCCGAGGGGAATTGAACCCCTGACCTTTCACATGCGAAGCGAAAATCATACCCCTAGACCACAGGCCCGAATTGTCATGCAGCATCTGGAAATAGTTATTGTAGATATGCCATTAACAATCGTACTGGCATATCGCATATCAACTAATCAGATATAGACCCGAATGAATATTTCTTTTACCAATCACGATGATAAGTAGCTACGAGTAGTTTGCGCATAACATGACCGCCGAGGACAGAAACAACCATTGTTTCATTAACCACCGGCATTTGGCGATACATAGGGAGGAAGCCGTTAGAAATTAAGCATATCTATGCTGATTTCACTCGACTTGGGGAAAGTCATACCTGTTCCTACCTTGCTAATGATCAACTGCTAGCATTCGCCAGCTGCCGTCGGGTACCTTGTGGCTCGCGGCCATGTTGTATCAAGTCTGCGAGATTAATCCAATCTTGACGTTTTCAGCCCCTTGTGGTAACTTACTGAACGCACATTTTTGGCATAAATACCATGACGATATACAGGAGTTGACCTTCTACCGAATATTCGGAGTCTTTCTGAACGTAGATGAGATCGGCGCCTAATAAGAAGGGTGGTAATAGCGGCATGTCGGTTATTGCTCTCATACGATCGCATATGGTCATAACTTCAGGCATTATAGCTGTAGCTATATAAGCAAGCGTCTTGAATTCAGATAGGTGCGATGCTACTGAAATGGGTATCTGCAACTACCTCAGTCTAGTTCTGTCTACTCTGTATATAATAGCTCGTCAGGTAGAACGCCGTTTTAATCTGCGCAATCTTGATCACATCTTAGTGCCGCTATCATACTTTTTTCATTTTGCCTATCAGGTGTGAAGACCAGATACGAGTGTCGTGGCTTTGATCCACCGTGCCATTTCATGCCCTATTAAACTTTATCTTCGTTGCCAATATATAGTAGTGCCGATATATTATGCTACATAGAGGGGTTTCTGCTCTGTGATAAGATTAGCACTGGTTCATTATACATTTCACCGTTTGCTGTCTAGTCGATGCGTTATTGTTTTGGCTGGCCTTACTAGCAAACCAAGTGACACCAATGTTTTGATCTAACGTAGGTATGGTCGCATGCCCTAATATCGACCGCAGGCCAGCCCAATACACAAGAGCATATGCCTCGTTTTCCCGCTGCGTGACGCCATTTAAGGCGACTTGAATTGGTTGTTAAACCCAATGGCCATGCAATAATGCCCTGTTGGCTCAGCTTCTCTTTTTGAGAATCACATTGCCTCGCTGTTCTACCGTTGAGCTACCCATGTAATGGCCCCAGTCTGTAAAATATTCCATGCAGGCCCGAAATGATAGGTTCCCCGAATAATTCAGCGATCGCAGTCAGTGGCCGAATGGTTTCTCATATCGCGATGCAGGACAAGGGTTCTTCACAACTGTCAGCGCCAGCATTTGCCATGAATTTGGGAATAACGAAGGCAATTTCAGCTGCATGTGATGTCCATTGGTATTAATATATTTCGATCGGCCGCCCCGAGACAGATTTCCCCCATAGTAGTCTTCCTCTGGTCCGGACGGTTTGCACATACCGAGACAGTTTCTGGACGGGCAATTTAGCCATACCAGAGATTAACAACGCCAGGAACCTTGGACTTACTCTCAATCTATGCGATCTATGATGACTCAGAGTTCAGAATTAGTCTTCATCACAACCTGCATCCTACTAGGAGCACTCCGCATCAGTGGGCCTAGATCTTCTCCTAGCAACCCACTGCAGTTTCGAGGCACAATATCTTAAATAGTAATCATAGTACTAATAAGCAACTATGGCCTTGATAAGCGACCAAAACCATTTTATAAATCTATGCAGAATGGAAGTCTCTAAGTGAGTAAATAGGCATCATCTTAGGTATTAATGGGGTAAATCAAGCCACTCATAGAAATATATATAACTTACACATTCATCTCACCTGCCTCATGTGACTACCGCGATAGGCTGGTTTTGGATGTGTAAGCCATCTGTTGGCAACCTCACCATTGGACTGAGTATCCTTTTGAAAGGGTTGGGGTCATAAGCACGTACCAGACGTATCCCATTGGGTGCGCGAACAGAGTAGTGCGGCATTTACCCCGATGTTTGGATCATATCCTTATATTCCTGTATTCGGGGAAATTTGTTAATTAACCGTTTATTTACTTGATAAAAGTATTGCTATTACCTAGTAGTGAGTGTTTAAGTATTCGAATCAGTGTAAATATTATTTGGTCATTATCCCGGGTAGTGACCGCAACGCTCCTTTGGCGCACTCAATGGGATAGCGCCTTATATCACCAGTTGGTACGGAGCGCGACTTTTATATTACCTTAATTTTAAATAGTAAAATTTTTTAATATATTAATTATCATATACTTTATATAAATTTCTTAGATATTTAAATTATTTAATTATTTAATTATATGATTACGTATTAAATATAAATTAAATTATTAATTTAATAAAATTTATATGAATTATAATATTTAAATATAGTAATTTACATTGACCTTAATTATTAGTACTTGTATTTGAGCCTAACGTCTATGGTAACTGAAGTGCCTGATATAATCGGAAATTCTATTGGTTACGATTCTTACGGAGTATATGTTAGAATGGAAATGTCATAAGGGAGTGAATGGGTATATAGGTCCTACTGCTTCGCCGTTTGCTCACAGCTAGGTCTCAGATATTGACGGTTTTAATTCTTACCCCTTTTTAACTAACTCGACGCTATAGTTTTTAAATCTTTTTTATTCTCGGCGTTAGAAAAACCTTAGTACTAATAAATTTAAAATTAATATATAATAAATTACCCTCTCTTTTAAAAATTATTCTTAGATATTTATAATAATATTATTTTTTTATAAACTCTTTATTTATTATTTATAAAAATTTACTTATTTTAATCTTTTAATATTTAATATTATATTATTTTTCTTTTTTTTAATATTAATTTTAATAAATTTTATAAAAAAATTATTTTAATAAATTTTTATATATTTAAATAATAACTTTTTATAAATTT